>RJWM01020479.1:0-28923 GCA_004363535.1 Dasyprocta punctata
GATGTACTTGACAGCACAGACCTTGTGTGAGGTAGAAAATGAGGTTAATCCGTGAATTTTGACCCTTCACACTAGCTGTGTAATTTTAGGACATCATAAAACTTTTCCACTTCTCACTAATGAATGGTAGGAGAAGCCAAAGACAGTCCCTGTGATGCTTAAACAATTAAGCTCTCACTTATCTGTACTTTACCTCTCCCATTTCCCACTTCTACTTTTTGTAAAGAACAGACTTTGGTAAATACCCAGAGAAAAAGAGGATCCAGGCTTCAGCCTTAGAGTGTGCCTGCCCCCCACCTCCCCTCCCCCGATTCTATAACTTTGTCTCCGTCTTGTTTTCTTTTCATGCGCTGCACCACGTTTTGGGGGACTGTGTCCTCATAGAAACCAACAAATATCAGAAGGAGGAGGAGGAGGAGGAGGAGGAGCAGGAGGAGGAGGAAGAGGCAAGGGGAAAGAAGGGAAGGGGAAGGAGGGGGCGAGGAGGGGAAAGTATGGATGCTTCTGTATGTAAATTATGCCTGAATCAGAAAATTGGGGGGGGAAAGAAATAACAACGCGTAATACAAGCAGCATGTGGATGCATGGAAAACACCAGCTCTGTCCCGGGCTCGTGCCGTTTGCTGTTCCCCGGGAGAGGAGCGTGGGAACCCGCGGAGCTGCTCACCAGGGACGCCCTGCGTGTCACTGTCCCTGTGCCCTTGGTGCCCCCGCGCAAGCGTCTGAAATCCCCGTCTGGCCGATACCACCCTTCTCAGGGCCCCTGCACGCCGACCCCGTCGGCGTGTCATTCATTCATCAGGATGCTCACAGCTGTGCAGGATTCCCCCAACCCGGAGCCTGCGAAAACCTGCAACCCTCGTCAAGGGAAAGACCTCAAAATGAAAGCTACACAGACTGACTTTTAAGTGACAACCATGTAGTTAGATGTTTCCTAGGTCTTTCGCTGCTATTACAGTTCATTTTATGAATTATTTGAGACGCATCATCTTATTGTGCTTATATTACAGCTAAAGCAGAAGGGGAGTGACTCCATACAAAGAAGCAACTGTAGATTTAGGGCTTGAGAACTGATAATGTTCTTCCAAATTTTCCTGCCTTCGAGGTCTTGGAATCTTTTAATCACTGCCCGAGATAGAGCTTCTCCAATAGTATTTCTACAGTATATTATGGTTGAACTTCTGATTCGTGACTCACCATTCAGGATTGATTATTTCCTCTCTTTTAGCAGACAAGAAAAAAAATTCTTATTTCTTAGTAAGAAGTAAAACTCATGCAAAACTTTGGCATAGCTATGCTCACTATGAATTATTTGTAAAGAGAAAAAAATGTTTTAAAATCTTTTTAAAAAGACTGAGATGAGCCTGGGGTGTACAAGTAAAACTTTGATTAATAGTGAGTTTCATGTTTCTTGTGAATATTCTGATGCTTTTGAAAGAAAATTTTTAAAAAATTTATATGGAGTGGCACCTACTCTTCAGCAGGTGGTATTTCTTCCTATTCTCTGTCATCCTCTCATTGGAGGTTAAAAAGAAGAAAAAAAGCATGAGAGTTAAACAACTGAGTTTGAAATAAAAATAGGTTTGTAAGTGAGCTAATAACGTCCAAAGTATGCTTGAACATTTCCTCCATGTTCTCGTATTATTACTAGCACATCTATAGACACTGACGGTGATGTAACTGACAGCACAAACTTTGGATTTGTTATAAAATGATGAGTTTAATTCGTGAATTTGGACTCTTCACCCTACCTGTGTAATTTTACATCATCATATAACTTATGAAATCCTTATTAATGGATGGCAAAATTAATAATAATAATAATTCAACCTAATGCACTGCAAGTCCCTATCATTGGTTGCATAGCATTGCTCAACCCATTTATATGCATTAATATTTGGAAACATGCTATCATGGACTAGACTTATCAAGTTGCTAAATATAAAGAGGAAGATGGCAATGAAGAGTAGCTAGTAAATGATAGATCGCTTCAAAAAGATTTCAAAGTCAAAGGAAAAGATGTAAAACAATATTTGTACACACTGATTGACTCAGACAAAATATAACCTGGACCTTGCCATTAACTAAGGCCTGCATGCTAAATGACAGCTACAAACTAAGAGCTTGCAACCCTTAATCTCTGTGACCGACCCATGGGAATGGGAGAAAGAGTCAGTTTAGGGTAGACGACTGTTTTACCCAAGCTGAAATGTGAATTTCAAGGAATAAATTAAAAGAGGCGACTCCTCCAGAATGGCTGGAGCAGCCAATTGTACAGGCTGAGCAAAGATAGATTTGGAAATACTGCAGAGCACAGAAAGACTGAAGGGCTCTTTTGTACAGAAGAAAATGCACACCGGAGAGGGAAGCTTCAGGACTTCAAAACGCGTCTGCACCTGAAACCTTTCACGCCCCTCTCTCTCATCCTAATCGTGATCTTGCGGTGAGCCCTCGCCGGGATGCACACTGCACTTGAACCTTCCCCACCACCACCAAGACGAAACCAGCATTGCAGTCATTGTCTTTATGCATTAATGGATGTTATTTTCACAGTAGCACTTAAAGGCAGGACTCGTTATTTTCTTCAGTTTGCAGAAGAGGTTCTGGGGAGTTGGTTCAGGGGATCGATGACCCTTAGATAGTAAGTGACAGGACTGACAGGTTCCGGTCCCAAAAAGCCAAGTTCCATGCACCAGGTTTATCTTACTTTCCTGAGTTGCCTCTGCTGCTGACCATGGCCCACTGAACTTGCTGTTCAAACATCCCGGCTAATTCACTGTGAGATCCTGACATTGATTTTGAGTCAATAGAGATAGTAACCAATTGTTAATCTAGTTAAGGTCAATTTTATTCTAGTTAAGTTAATATCATTGTACTTTGGAACGAGTCTCCCTTGGACTGATGGCTGACTTGGGCCCAAAGGTTGGTTCATTAATTAATATTTTGTAATCTTGGATAACTACTCATCCTCTTGTATCTCATGATTCAAATGAATGAAGCAACTAATTATCTTCATTACACTATTGAGAAGAGTAGGTGAGTATAAATGTAAAGCATTCAGAGAGTTTCCTGGCAGGGTAACAAAATGGAAATGTAAGCTTTTACTAGATTCGGGAAGAGTGAATATGTAGATATATTCATCACAGACACGTCATCTTGGACTATTTAATTTTCTAAATCCCAGTTTTTAAATTCATAACATTTAAAGATGTGAAGAATAGTTTCGAAGATTTCTCACATTTAATAGTTTGCAATCCTAAACATGATTATAATGCACTGAAGTACAATGAACTAGATTTTGTCAGCCCATTCTTTATCTACTGAACCTTGAAATATAAATTGCAGTTTTCAGAAAACAATATGTATTGTAATTGTAATTTTCTTTTCACTTTAGTCTCCCTTTTTAACATTGTTCTCTTACTTCCTATTGTTATAAGACATCTCTTGATTCTCTAACATAGGAGCACTCCATTCTTTGAAACCACCCAATACCCCCAAACTACAGGTTCCCCTCTATAACATTAATCCTCCTCTACATCAGCTCTTTGGCTTAGGAAATTGAGAGCAACATATTAATTCTCTTGGACTCCCACCTCCTCACACCCGTGTACTTTTTCTTGATAACTTGTCTCTGGTTGATTTTTCTTGTACTTCAGGTATCACTTGGAAGGTCACGGCTGACCTCCTCGCAGGGCACAATGTTGTTTCTATCGTGCCTGTGATTTTCAGATGTTTGTCTTTGTAGCCTTAACCACCGTAGAAAATTTCCTCTTGGCTTCAGTGGGCTGTGTGTGTAAGTCCCTACACTAGACCATCCTCGTGGTGAGAGCTTTGTATGCTCGTCTGTCCACAGGTTCCTCCATCTTCGGTTTCCTGAATGCCTCTATGCGTGATGCAGGCAGGTTCCATGGCCCATCGCTGCCGTGAGACGCCAGCATGCAGGGTTCTCTCTCGCTGAGACAGACACGGTAGCGAGCTGGGTCTTGCCTACGTTGTGAGCTGCAGTGGTTTTCAGTATTTTGGCTCCCCTGGTTATTTTGGTACCCGTACATTCATTTCATCATCCTCAAGATGCGCTCAGCTTCGGCACGACGGAAAGCTTCGTCTGCCTTTGCATCCCACCTCACCGCTGTCTCCACATTCTAACCAGCAACTGTCACCATGAGTTAACAGCCCGGCTCTCATCACTCAGTGGGCTCGGGCAGAATCGCGTCTGTGTTCTACATTAGGGTCGTCCCCATTCTGAAACCTGCGATCTCCAGCCTGAGGAATGAGGGAAAGGGGAATGAGGGAGAGAGGAATGTACTCAGAAAGGTTATTTTGGAAGCAATGGTGTCTTTAGGATTGTGATTTTCACGTTCTAAGATATACAATATCTGGGACAGTTCCTCTCCTGGTACTGCGTGATACTTTAAGGTTCACATTGAAGTTAAGTCTTGAAGTTGTAACCTTAGTCCAGCAAAAATTCATTGTGTGGAAGAAGGAAACATTATATTCGGAAATGTATTAACTCTAATGGCTAAAATGTCTTGGGTTCTGTTTGTCAGAAGCCATGAAAAAGAATTTCGATTTATATGATTATTCACTCATTCCAAGTGGATTATTTTATGTCAACAGTAGTACAAATCTGTATGTGCAATAGTGGTACAAGTGAATGTGTAAACAGGAGTGTGTGTGTCCCTTCAGGCATTTTCCAGAATTAAATAGAATGCAGCTAGTTTTTAAATATAATAATTAACAAGATATTAGATCAGTTTTGAGAACATAAATTTTTGTTTCATTGTATTTAGTTCTTCAGTTGAATATTATTCTGTAAGTCCTAACTTGCGAATCATGATGCACATTTAAGTGAAAGTATTCACTTTCTTGGGACTGTTTTATCTACTGGCATGTATAAATATAGCACTGTAAATGAATTAATAGTTCTGATTTGATCATGTCATTTTTACAGAACCATCATGCTCATGTTACAATTTTCAAAATTATAAACTAGCCAAAGTACAAGAAAAAATGATGGAAAAATACGTTTTTTCAGTTTGTAGTGTTACCAAATTTTGTACTGTCTAAAAACGCACTAAGATACGCTTGCACATGTGTCTTCCAAGACACTCTGAGATGATTAACGCTTACTCTCTAATCACCCTGTGGTAGTCACGTGGCGGTTGCTCCTCTGCTCCTGTCTCCTTGCTGTTTATTCCTGACTCCAAGCGAGCTCCTGCCTCAGACCCTGGACACCGCTGTCCTCTGCGTGGAACTTTCTTACATCAGTCACGTTTCTGCTTAAATGTCGCTGTGCCGTGAAGATGTTCCCTAATCTCCCTTATTAAAATGTTCATTCTCCACCCACCAAAGACACTGTCCTCTCACTCTGTGTCATTCTCCGTAGTCCCGTCAACCCGCACCCATTTTATATTTATTTGTTCGCTTTTTGATCACCTCTCTCAGCAACTAGAATATAAACTTCATGAGAACAGTAAACTTACTAATTTCATTCAGAACGTGATTCTCAGCATTGCAAAGACTGTTGTACAGTAGATGACCAATTAACATTTGTTAAATGAATGAATGAAATAAACAAGTGTTGAGTCCAATTGTATACATATGTTGAATCTTTGAACCAATGAAAATCAGTGCAGCATACACACTATAGATATTTTAGATAGAATTACAGAGTGTTTAAAGAGGTGGGCCTCACTTTCTGCTCTGGTGAAATGTTTTTAATGGTGCCCAAACTTTGACTTTGTTACTGTCGCTTTTGGCAACAATCCTGGATCGGAGGATCAAGTAGATCCTCTGAAACCATTGTATAATTTTTACCTTAAAAATGATGTTGCACAAAGTGGAAAGAGACATATCAAGTAAAAAACAAAAATAAAGAATATTACTTAGAGGTTAAATGTCTGTATTTTGAAATTTACTTCATGTATTTGCATTATGCAATTAATTAGAATGACTCTAACTCTCCATGTATAATAGAATGTAAATATAAAAAATATCAGAGGAAAACTACTTTCCAAATGCTATTTTAATGTGAAATCCTTTTACTTTACTTTTTTAAAATTTTTTATTTTTAGTACAAGGGTTTAAATTCAGGGTTTTTGCACTGAGATACATTCTAAGACATCTATCTATCTATCTATCTATCTATCTATCTATCTGTCTATCAGCTATTTATCTATCTAACTACGTATTTTGAGACAAGGTCTCACTATGTCGCTAACTTGCTCAGGCTGGGTTTCAAATTGTAATCCTCCTGCTTCATCCTTTCAGAGTGCTGGAATTACAGGTGTGCCTCACCATGGCCTTCTTTATAATCACAAGCTTTATTCTTACAATTTGACCCAGAAGGAGCTCCACATTGGGTAAAACCTACACGTGGAAATGTGCCTCCATGTCTACTCATTATCATTACCCCACAGGGGGCTTAAACACTGCAGCATTTATAATACTGGGCTTGAAGGCCTGAAGATGACTGTGTTTCTCTGGAGCCCTGTAGAATAACAGACGTACTCACTTCTAAGCTTATGGTGGTAGTTTTCCTGTTGGAACCATTCCTAATTAGCATTTAAATGATCTAGCTAGAATTATTTTGGATTAAACGAAAAATTTTGGATAATGCAGAATGTTGCCATATGACATCTGGCAGGTTCAGTAATGACACACAAAAGATCCACTTTTGAATTCTTGGACTTTTCAGTCTTACTTTTTTAACATGACCCAAAAGGACTATGCCAATGTGATTCAGGGTATTAAAATTTTAAAAAGCATGAAAAATCATCAGATTATCTAAGTGTGCCACAAAGGCCATCTAATGTATCTCTATAACTGCATTCAGGAATATTTAAATGTAGATCAGAATCAGCAACGTGACCACAGAAACAGCCCTGAAATGGTGTGACCACCAGCATGTGAGGCCAGATGCACCTGCGGGAGGAAAGAGGAAAGAGGAGGCGGGGCCCCTAGAATCTGTGGGGAGGTTGTGCCCCTGATGGCCTGCTGGTTTCAACCCAGTGAAACGGATGTTGGACTTTGGGTTTCAAGAACTGTGAAAGAATCAATGTACGCATTGTGAATCTCTAAGTTTGCAGTAGTGACAGTTGCCCTAGAGAACTGAGACAAACTCTCATCTGTTCTCTGCCATGATCGGATATCACTATTTTATGTTTGGAAAACTGGCCTGTGAAGCTATGTGCATCTGTATTTTCTTTCCTAGAAATTTATTTATTATTAATTGAATATCTACACATGAATGCGTATTCATGCTTTTCTCCTTCTCTGGAGTCAGTTTTGGCCGTATGTGCATTTCCAGGAATTTGTATCATATCTATGTTTGCCAATATTTTGACGTACAGTCATCAATTGAATTCTGTTGTAGTCTTTATTATAAGCACATCTAATGACATCAAAATTATTTGGGTAAAAACTGTGCCTGTGTTTTTAGTGGTTGTAGTTTGGAGATGTTATGAAAGAGAAACTCCTATCAATTGGTGATTTTTGTAATATTTATGTGATCACATAGTTGACAAAATTCTCAAAATTGCACCCTTAAAAGTGAGAGTATTATTGTGCACAAGTTAACTGTTAAGATGTGCCATTTACCATACATCTGCCAGCTACTCACAATGAATGTAAGTATTATATGACAGAAACATGAACTAAAAATAAAAAGTAAAGAAAAGGAAATGGGGGCAGGGGCTCTAGAGCTGGAGTGAAGAGGGAGGGGATGGGAAAGGAAGAAAAAGAACAAAGATGCCTTAATTATGCACAGCCACTCCCTAAGGTGAGGGCTAACATTGCGTGCTGCAGTCATGTGTTAATAAAAAGTTAAAAAGAGATAAAAAATATTTGTGCACATTAAAGTAATCAGCATGATCTCCACAGACAGTTCAACTGCTTCTTCCCCAGGAAAGAGGGATGAGGAGCCCACAGGTTCCCTCTCCAGAGGTCCCAGAGTCTCCGTGATCCTCTCCAGGGATCATACGCTGGCCCCAGAAGCCCCCGTGTCGTGTCTGTCGCGTCGCTGGAGAAGGGGCACTGCCCACCTGCTTCCCGGGCATTGCTTATACATCTGGATGACGGCCTTGCTGTGAGCCTTCCACGGTGGTCTGGAAAACACGCAGAGGTAAAAACTACATCAGTAGACTTTTAAACGACAACCTCTTCATGGGTTGTTTTGTAGACCTCCTTTATTTGTTTTTTATAGATGCAATTCTGTGAGTTATGTGAGATACAATTTTTTCATGTTTACTATGCAAATAAGGAGGAAGTAAGAAGCTCTTCTAAGGAAGCAAAAAGTTAATAGGAAGCTTGGAACTTCATCTGTGTTTTCTTTCCTCACCTTTTCCTTGCCTTTGAGAACTTGGAACCCTTTACTATGTGGGAAAGAATTCCTCTAATGGAATTTATGCAATAATTTCTATCGAATTTCAGGTTCAATATTCTGCACTGACTGTTGTTTCTCTTCTAGGAAACTGGTAAGTTTCATTATTCTGAATTTTGTGGAGAAGTGTAATTTGTGGGAAAACAGTGGGCCAACTATTCTTACTATAAGTCATTTAAAAAGAGAAATAGAAAATATCAACATGTTTCCAAAAATCTGATGTCAGTCTGGGGCATAAATGGGAAAGCTTCCACTAGAGAGAATTTACAGATTATAATGACACATCGAGTTTATTTCTTAAAGAAATATAAGTAAAAATAAGACACAAACTTGTTTGGATGTTAACTTCATCTTGTTCACTACGTATTTGCTTCTCATTGGAGATAAGCAAAAGAAACAAACTCAGAAGAGTGGAAGGGGCTTGCTTTAAACTACAAAATAGTCCTAAACTAACTGAGATGCTGTGAGTTGCACTTTTGTCTCTTCCCTGCAATTTCACACTTGTGATTACTGGTGCATCGACCCAGGCCAGAAGGGAGGTGGATAAAAGCACAGGTTGAGATTAGTGAGAACACGGCTTTAACTCTTGAGTCTTGCATCTTTCTTCTACTTCTTGCACAATTTTAGAGTGGTATGTACTTCTCAAACTTTCAGTTTCCTAATGATACAGCAAGTCTAATAATGCTCCTTGAGATACACACACACACATGCACACACACACAGAGATTTATATATGAAATCTTTATTTTAGGCTTCAGAACACAGTAGTTGCTAGAAGTGGTCTGTGTGTTAATGGTGCTAAACAGTGCGTCCAAGGACACATTCCAAATGCTTATGAGAAAGACCATAGGGAATTAAAGTATTAGATGAATATCTTGCCAAAACTGTCAACTTAAAGAAAATGAAAAATAAAAATGAAAAAAAATTAGAATACTCTTCCTACACAAGAATAGATTCAAATAAAGTATCTTCCAGCATGGAACTTGCCACCAAAACAATTCTGTAAGTTAAAGACAGTCATTAACTGGGAATTTTCCACCCTCGGTCTTGGAGATTTGTCTATGGAGTGAAACTAATGAAAAAAAAACACATTTAAGAAAAATACATTCATTTAGTCAAATCATGAATTTCAAAGAGGAAATTTTAAAAAGAAATGGCTCACATGGAATTGCAGAAGGAATAATCATATGTTTGAAGCAAAGGCAGAAATACTGGAAAGCACAGAAACTTCAGTGGCTCTGGTGTGGGATAAAAGGCAAACTGGGGGAAGAAGCTTCCAGACCACAGTTCTCATGCCTGATCGAAGGCCTGCTTCTTAGCCTCCATCTCAGACAAACCAGGATGAAGACCATTCTATTCCTCTAATAACATGAAACCTAGCACTTGACAGGCTGAACTTAACTCCCAGCATTTTATTGGTACTTTTATTAATTATCTTCTTTCATTGATTGTCTCACTCCTGTCTTTGTCTGGCAGATGGAAATAAGATGCTGAAGGGAGTTGGTTAGGACCAGTGACTTGTAGGTGGCAAAGGTCTCTCACACATCTCTTCTAGGAAGCTAAGCTCTCCATGCTCCCTGTTTGATGTACTATCTTCCCTCACAATCACCTCTGCCAGTGAGCGCTGCATCCCAGCTATCCCACCACTCCTACCGGGCAAGCAGCCATGCTGCAGGGATGTTGCAGAAACCTGGTACCAAACTGAAAGGAAGGCGCCTTGCACCACGGAGCTGGAAGGCAAACTATTTATTTTGCTGGTGGGCTGGTGGGAAATCCAGTTCCAGATCATCAGCTCTGAGAATGCATTGGGTTCAGCTTATACAGAATTTGCAAGCAGGAAATACATAAACTGATTACAGGCTATTATATAATTGGTTATATGAATCAAGTCACATTCTATCAGGCAGATTTGTTCTAGGCAGGTTTACTAAAAGGGAATTGTTTGTCATAGGCAGGAAAATTCTGGGAGTGGTTGTTGAGTGGAATGGGTAGAGGTAAATGTATCCTTGACAGAGCCAGTCTGTCCTGGGTAGAAAGCCCTTCAAATATGTTAGAGAAACAGGGTATATTTTTAGATGGGGAAACACAGACATTGACCTGGTGGCTATCTGTGAAAATCCGTCAGACACAGTCAAGGCTGACTGATGTTAGCCCCCTAACTATGTGACAGGCAGGGTGAGCAGATCCTGTCTCAATATAGCAACAGGCTGCTAACTGATTTTTGAATTTCTGCTAATTTTTGATTACATTCAAATTTTTCTTACAGCAACTGAGGAGCTAAATGTGTTTTCATCTTGGTCAAAAGTTTATGCTTTTAGTCAGCAGGGCAAGAGCTGTGGAAGTCCTGGTGGATTAACTGAGATTGTGTGAGTGGGGGAGATTAAAATGCAGTCCTGAGCTTGTTCACCCATTCAGGACACATTTCCAGTTGAGAAAGGATCACTGCACCCTGCTCCATCTGTCTGTTTTCTGGTTTACTGCTAATGGGAAGCAAGCATCTAGGAAACAAGGTAAAATTACCATACCGTCCCTCAGGCAGCTCATTAGGGAAACGCAAACCCTGAGACTGAACCAAAACAGACAAGGAATAATTTTAAAGTGCATTAAATTCAATTTGATTTATATTCATTTTAAACCATTAGACTCAGGAACAGTTCAGTATGGGGTTGAAGGTTGGCTCGGGTCTGGAGTAAAGATTGACAAATGATGTTCTCGTGACTGTGAATACATTTCTCAGCGCCTTGTGCCTCATGATTCACATGGATGTAACAATGATCAAGCTCACAGTGTTGCTGAGCAGAGGCCCCGAGCACAGGTCCCCGTGTGTGCTGCAGTTCCCACAGGGAGCAGCATGGAAGCGTCAGCTTCTGCCTGCTCAGGGGAGTGAGGTCGGCACGGATTCATCTACGCTGTTGGTTTCACCATAATTAAGTCGTCTACACCTCAGTGAAAAATGCATAATATTTATTTATTTTAAAGAGGATAAAACCAAGGAAAATAAAACAGAATAAAACCAATCAACCAATAAAACCAGTGTAAGTGATATACAACTTCAAAACATTACAAAATCAACAATAGTGATCATAATGGCTCTTGATGTCTTCAAAATAGCTGCAGGTAGCCAAAGGGAGATAGTAAAAATCAAACAGCAGAATAGAATAGAAGCAATAAAAACAAAACAATGAAGGTAATAAAGGACTTCAAAACAAGTGAACAGTAAACACAAAATTGCTACCATAATGTATCTTGTTATCTTTTAAATAGATGCTCATGCCATCAGGTTTAACATAATCAAACAAAATGAAAGAGAATAAATCCCAACCCAGCAAAACAAGGAAAACGATATAGGACTTCAAAACAAGGCAATAGGGAATCAACAATAGTGACAACCCTCAGAAGGAGACCCCACTAGATGCCACACTGTGTACCACTATCCTCTGAACCTATGATCAGACCACTGGCCCTAGACCTGCAAGGTCAGTGAAACACCAAAGCACCCCAGGCATCCAATTGCATTTTACCTCGCTAGCTATCATCATAGCCTGTGTTTCTCCAAATCAGCTGGTCACTTATGGTTGGGGTTGTGGGTGGTAGCTCTACTTGTTTGCCAGGCCATGTACTTAGTAGGGTTGGGTCTGGCTGTGCCCATTCAAGTAGTGGCCCACGTATGGTGCTGGTTCCCAGATGGGGCTTGCTTGCTGGTCCAAATGTATAAACTTTAAAATTGGGTACTTAATCCATTAAGATTCCTGCATACCATTCATGAGTCAAACTTGGTTTTCAATTCCACATTTTCTGGGGACTCTCAAAATCCAGCTTGTTGCTACAATGAAAAAAATGCATGTGGTATGCACACTTTCTCATTTCAGTCCATTTACTTCATTATCATGTTCCTCTTTTCTCACTGCTACACAGCATCTAGTCATTCCCAGACAACACTGATGGGGAACAGGACAGAGGTGACAGAGTTCCTCCTGCTGGGACTGACCGACGACCCGCACCTGCAGCTCCCCCTCTTCATCACCTTCCTCCTCATCTACACCGTCACTGTGCTTGGGAACCTGGGGATGATCCTGCTCATCCTCCTGGACGCTCGTCTGCACAGCCCCATGTACTTCTTCCTGGGTAACCTGTCCTTGGTGGACTTCTGTTACTCTTCAGCTGTCACTCCCACGGCTGTGGCTGGGCTCCTCATTGGAAACCAGGTCATTTCCTACAATGCGTGTGCTGCTCAGATGTTCTTTTTTACAGCCTTTGCTACTGTGGAAAATTACCTCCTGGCCTCCATGGCCTATGACCGCTATGCCGCGGTGTGCAGACCCCTGCACTATCCCACCACCATGACCACAAGGGTGTGTGCAGGTCTCATCCTAGGCTGCTATGTCTGTGCTTTTCTGAGTGCCTCCTTCTATACTGGGGACACCTTCAGTCTCTCTTTCTGCAAAGTCAATGCAATCCATCATTTTTTCTGTGATATTCCAGTAGTCATGGCTCTTTCTTGTTCTGACAGACATGTTAATGAGCTAGTTCTTATTGATGTAGCCAGCTTTGTTATCTTGTTAGCCCTTCTAATTATCTTAATATCCTACATGCTGATTTTTATCTCCATCCTGAAGATGCGCTCAGCTGCAGGACATCGCAAGGCCCTATCCACCTGTGCCTCCCACTTCACCGCCGTCTCCATCTTCTACGGGACTACAATCTTCATGTACCTGCAGCCCAGCTCCAGTCACTCCATGGACACGGATAAAATCGCCTCTGTGTTCTACACCATGGTCATCCCCATGCTGAACCCCATGGTCTACAGCCTGAGGAACAAGGAGGTCAAGAGTGCATTTATAAAAATTGTTTTGGAAACAAAATAATCTGTGGAATTCTGAGCTCACTGTTTTGGGAGCCCAGGATACCTGTCCTCATTCCTCACAGATATTCTTCATGCACTCCTTCAAATTTAATGTCCACATTGATAGCAAGTGTTTGAAGTGATGTTTGCCTTTTCACAGGCCTGTTGTCTGGAATATATGTACATAATATAATGTGGGAGCAAAGCTGTCTGTGGTATCTTTGGGTCTGCATTCAGAATCCTTATTCAAGATCCTAGTGTTCATTTTCCATGGCAATGCAAATGTGTGTAAAAGTGTGCAAAGAAGCCCAGGAACAGAAGTGTAAGCAGGTGTTGCCAGAGAACCTGTGCATAAGGATGCAGCAAGTTGTTTGTGCTGGTTATTCGAATGTGTGAATTTGACTGGATTAAGAGATGCCCAGATTACAAGTAAAATATTTTTTCTGTGTGTATTTGAAACTTTCCAAAAGATGCTAGTATTTGAATCGGTAGACTAGTGAAGATCTTTCCTCATCAATGTAAGTGGCCATCATCCGAAGTAGAGCTTTTCTAAAAAGAACAAAAGAGTGGAGGAGAGGCAACCGCCCATCTCTCCTTCTCTGTCTCTGTCTCTCTGTCTGTCTCTCAAGCATCTGTGTTAGTTACCAATGCCTGACACACGAAGGAGGAAATGGTTGCTTTTGGCTCCTGGGTCCCGAGATCTCAGCGCATGATCGATTTGCTCCAAAGCAGACAGATCAGGTGCAAGGGCCCGGTGGAGGGGAGCTGCTCACCTCATGGCTGCCGAGGCACAGAGAGAGGGGGAAAGGGCGAGAGAGGAAGGGGCCAAGTATATTTCCCAAGGCTGCACCGCTGTGACCCAAGCAGGCATGCGCTTTCCTAATCTCCCAGGCATCCGTCAGCCAATCAAGCTGCCAATCAGGATGACCCGCCCCAGCATCCGCCTTCTTTCATGCGTGAACCTCAGGGCTTCTGGCCGAGGCCCTTGGTCTCCAGACTTACACTGCGGGCACCTTCCCTGCGTTTTCCAGTCCTGCGAGCTCGACTGTGCACGCACCACAGCCCCCTGGTTCTCCAGGCGGAGCGCACGGCCTGGCCCCGCTCACCTCCGTGGTCGCAGGACCCGGTGCCTGCGGTGACGCTCCTGGTCCTGGTGGGTGTGCAGCCCGTGGATTGTTCTATCAGTGAGATAACACGGACCGCACAGGTTGAAGCATGCAATTTAATATTTAATTGGTGTATTAGAGCCTAAATGTGTATCTCATGGTTTTATATCTTCCACTGCTGTTCTAAGAGGCAGGCCGCGGAGGGTCTCCTAAACCTGTGGAGAGACCACGCCTCTGAGGACAGCCGGCCGATTCCCACTCGGAAGACGGAGTTCAGACTTCCGCTTTCGGTAACCGTGAAGGAATCAGCAGGCGTTGTTATAAGCCTCCAAATGTGCGGGAATTGTTATAGAACTACAGGAAACCAAAAGTTTCCTCACCTGGTTTCTTTTCTGTCGTAAACTGATGTTACTACTTTATAGATGTATTTTTTTTTAGGAGCGATCACAAGGGCAGCCACCTGTTCCTGGGATTTTCTTTGTTGGGAATTTATTTATTAATAATTCCATTTCTACACTTGTAAGTACATTCAATTTTTGTCTTTCTCTGGAGTCAGTTTTGGTAGTCTGAATTTTCAGAACTTCGTATTTTCTCTGTGCTATCGAACATGTTGACGTGTAGTTACTCATAATATTTGGCTATAATCATACTTATTTCTCTAAGGCCAGTACAGTAGTCCTTAGTTTTATTTATGATTTTGGTAAATTAGTTTTCTCTTTTATCATAGTCAGTCTGGAACTAATATTGTCACACAAATGTGGTTTTGCGATTGTCTTATCCTTAAGGTATATTCTCACCCAGTTTTTCCTCTAGTATATTTTTTTCTTGTTTCTATTGCTTTTAGTTTGTTTTCTTTGCTATAATATTTCCTTAAATTTTAAAGTTAGGTTATTTTCTTGAGATCATTCTTATTTTTGAATATTGACATACACAGTTATAAATTTCCTATAAACTTGACGTTTACTATCTACTACAATATTTAGTGTTGGTTGTGTTTTCATTTGAGGTCAGATGAGGTCAGATGCATTCGGGGTGGTATGACTGTAGGCTGTGTTTTCATTTGAAAGTAGTACTAGTTTCAAATTTTTGCAGTGTTGTTTTATGTATTTTAGCCCATTCATTGTGTGTGACTATGTTAGATATGTGTGAATATTCAAGATTTCCTTGTTAGTGATTTCTAGTTCAATTGTATTGTGGATGATGAAGACATTTTATATGATTTCATCCTCTTTAGGTTTGAGACTATGTGGCCTCATACATGATTTGCTCTAGAAATAGTTCATACACAATTGTGAATTCCTTGGTTTCTGGGTAGAGTGCTCTGTTTATGTGTGTTAAACCATGTTAGATTTTGGTACTGTACATAACTTCTTTTTTAAAATAGCTATTCATAATAGCCTGCTGTAATTATCCTGATCCCTATAAAGCCAGTCACTAGCCTTACTGCTCTTCTACCAAGCCACTATAATCACTATTGAAAGTGAGGTATTGAAGTCTTCATCCATTGCTGTAGAGCTATTTCTCCAGTTTTGTCACCATCTTTTCCATATGTTTTGACATCTGTTGTTAGGTAACCATGTTTTCATTACATTCTTTAAATTAATTGATTCTTTATCAATATATAATATTTTTATTTTTCTCTTTCAACAGTGTTTGAATCTATTTTCAGTTACCTGTAGCATGGAGTACACTTTCCTATACTCACAATATTTGTGTCTCTGGATACAAGTAGGTCTTTTGCAGGGAGTACATAATATAATGTTGCTTTGTTATCCACTCTTCCATTTAATAAACTTGTTGGAGAGTTTTATTTACTTACCGTTAAGCAACTATGACAATAAAGGGCTTTCATCCTGCTGTTTGCTATTTTTCTATACATCTTGTGTGCTGTGTTCCTCAGATTTTCTGTTACTGCTTTATGTTCGGTTCAGTGTTCATACTGTGCACCTTTTGATTCTCACTTCACATATGAGTTAATCTTAATGGTTGCATTAGTCAGGGCTCTCCATAGAAACAAAGCTGGTAAGATGCGTGTGTGTGTGTGTGTGTATGCGTGTGTGTTGTATATACATATGTAAAAACAGCAAGAGCCAGAGTGAGATTTATTACTGAGCAATAACTCACGTGATTGTAAAGGATGGCAAGTCAGCATCTGCACTGTGGGCAGCAGACAAAGACGCAGGGGCGCTGACTGCGCAACTCCAGGCAGAAGGACACAAGTGGAGATGCTCAGGTGCTGACGGCTCAACATAACAGGTCAAAGGGTTCTCTCTCCTCGGAAAGGCCGGCCAGGGTTTGTGTTCTCTTCGGACCTTCCCCTGGTTGGATGGAACTCATCCTCTTAATTGCAGACAGTCTTCTCAGTATAACCTGCAGTGGTTTAAGTGCTAACATTACCCAGTTCACACAAAAATTCCTCCTCACTGTTCCCACCCTTTGTCAACTTGGCGCTCATACACATCGCTTTAAACCAGTTAGCATCCCAGTGAGGACCATGATAAGGCCATTCAGCCACCTTATGTGACGCAGCTGTCCTGAGCACAAACAAAAACTCACCGATATTTCCTCACTGGAGAACGCAAGGAAGTGAGACGGTATCACAATCACCCTGGGTGCTCCGGAACTGACCCCACCACGTCAAGTCGAGGTACAGCACGGACCCGCGTTCTAGAGTCAACGCCGCCAGTGTTTCCCAGCAGTGCAATAAGAGAGGGAAGGAAACATAAGGGCTGACCACACAATACAGCATGTGTTTAAATTTTTAAAAATTACAGCAAAAGACGCTGCAATTAATTCTCAAATGCTACCCTCGTAGCACTCCCTCACTTTGAATAGACATCCCATTGCTCTTGCCGCTTGCTATTTTTTTTTATTATTATTACTTAAGTGCACTGGTACATTCTAGATACACATAATGATCAAATTCATCACAGGGGATTTGTGCGTGTACATGATACATCTTAATTCTTCTTGTTTTTTTTTTTTTTGATTCCCCTATGCTCCATTCACCCCTCTTCCCCTTCTTGTTTACAAAAACATGGTTTCCATTTTTCCTTCTTTTCTTATTTTTCTTTTCCCTCCCTTTTTTTCCCCCTTCTACCTCCCTAGTTCCCCTTCTCCTTTGAGTATTTTCTTCCTGTTTGATAACACCTAGTATATACTTTTGTGCTTCTTCAGACTTTTGTTTTCTCATGCCAGAGAAGCAATGCAATACTCACATATGTGTGTTTAATCTGTTTCACTTAAGAGTACAGTCTCAAGGTGCATCCAAATATGTGGAAATGTCTCAACTTTATCCTTTATAGCAGAGCAGTACTCCACTGTATTAAAAAAAAAGCATGTCTTTATCTATTCATCAGCTGATGGGCATTTGGGGTTTTTCCAAGATTTAGCTATTACAAGCTGTGCTGCTATAAACATGGATGCACATATATTGCTGTGGCATGATGTTTTTAGTTCTTTTGGGAAAATACCAAGAAGAGTTATAGCTGACTCAAATGAACTCTCTAGTTTTAGTTCTTTGAGGAATTGCCACACTGATTTCCACAGTGGTTGCACCTGTCTACACTGCCATCAGCAATGGAAAGGGGTTCCTTTTTCCTTACAACCCCTCCAGCATTTGTTGTTGGTTGATTCCTTGATAATAGCTATTCTTTCCGGGGCAGGATGGAATCTCAGCATTGATTTAATTTGCATCTCTTAATTGAGCAGTGATGTTGAACAGTTTTTCGTATATTTATTTGCTGTTTGTACTTCTTCATCTGCGAAGTATCTATTCATTTCAGATGCCCATTTTTGGTTTGAGTCTTTATATTTGGGCAGTCTGATTTTTTGAGTCCTTCATACATTCAAGATATTAGACCTTTGTCTGAGGAACAACTGAAAAAAAAATTTTCCCACTCTGTGAGTTGTGTCCTTGTTTGGTGATTTCTTCGCTGTGCAAAAGCTATTTAATGAGACCCCAATTGTTTATTTTTCTAGTATTACATGTGTTATCTGGGTTTTGTTCATAAAGTCTTTGCCTGTACCTCTGTCTTCAAGAATTCTGCCTACTCTATCTTCAGCAGATTTAGTGTTTGTATTTTAGTATTTAGATCTTTGCTCCATTTTGAGTTTAGTTTAGTGAGTTTGAGACATGGGTTTGGTTTCAGTCTGTGGCATGTGGAAATCCAGCTTTTCAAGCACCACATATTAAAGAGGCTGTGTTTTTCTTAGTGAAGGTATTTGGTCTCTTTTTCACAGATAAGATGGCTGAGTATGTCAGGAGTTTTTTCTGCATCTTCTGATCTGTTCCATTGATGCTCAGGCTTGTTTTGTTCATTTATTTTTTTCACCTGGATCATGCTATTTTTATCACAGTGGCTTTGTAGCATAATTTCAAGTCAGGGATTGTGATGCCTCCTGCCTTGCCTTTGTTGCTCAGAAGAGTTTTTATTATTCTAGGTCTCTTCTGGTACCAAATGAATTTTATGAACGTTTTCTTTAGCTTTGTGAGATATGTTAATGGTATTTTGATTGGGATTGCATTAAACTTGTATAACAATTTGGGGAGTATGGCCTTTTCTCTATGTTGGTTCTTCCATTCCATAGCAAGGGATACCTTTCAGTTCTCTGATATCCCCGTTTGTCTCCTTTTCACAGCACTGTATATTTCACTGTAAAGTTCTTTTACTTCCTTTGATAGATTGATTAATAAGCATGTTTTTGATACAATTATGAAAGGTGTTTTCCTAATTTTTCTCTCAGTGAGTTTGTTGTTTGTGTACAGGGATGCTATTTAGTTTTGAGTGTTGACTTTGTATCCAGCTCTACTGCTGAATTTGCTGGTTAAGTCTGGTAATCTTTTAGTGGAATTTTTGGGGTCTTCTATGTAGAGCATCATGTCATCATCAAATAATGATAATTTATCCTCTTCTTTTTCTATGTTTACTCCTGTTCTTTCTCTTGTCTACTTGCTCTGCCTGATCTTTCCAGAACTATGTTGAATAAGAGCGGTGAAAGTATACATCCTTTTCTTATTCTTGATTTTAATGTGAAACCTTTTAGTTTTTGTGCATTTAGTATGATGCTGGCTGTTGGTTTGTCATAAATGGATTTTTTTCAGATTAAGATAAAGACCATGTATCCCAATTTTCAGTAGGGAGTTTATTATAAATGGGTGCTCGAGTTTGTCAAATGAATTTTCTGATGTACTGACTTGATCATGTGATTTTTTTCTTTGGCTCTGTTGATATGATGTATTATGTTTATTGTTCTATATATGCTTAATCTGTATCCCTGGCTTGAATCCTACTTGGTTATGCTTATAATTTTCTGCATTCTGTTGTTAGTACATTATTGAAATTTTTGCATCTAGGTTCTTTAGGGAGATTGGCCTATAGTTTTCTTTTTTGGTTGGATCTTTCTCTGTTTTTGGTATGAGGATAATACTTGCTTTCAGGAATGAATTTGGGAGTACTGTTTCTCTTTAATTTCATTAAAAAATTTCAGGAGAAATGGTATTAGATCTTTAAAAAATTTCTCATAAATTTCAGCAGTTAGTCCACTAGGACTTGAGATTTTTTCTTGGCCAGACTTTTAACTACATCTTCAATTTCACTGATATGGGGTTATTTAGAATATTTATACCTTCTAGCCAGGCGTGGTGGTGCACGCCTTTAATCCCAGCACTCGGGAGGCTGAGGTAGGAGGAGCGTTGTGAGTTCGAGGCTGGCTTGGGCTACAATGCGAGCGCAAGGCCGGCCTGAGCTACATAGTGTGACCCTGCCTCAAAAAACCGGGGCTGGAAGTTTGGCTCAGTGGCTTAAGCGCCTGTCTAACAGGTGCAAGGTTGTGAGTTCAATCCCTGGTGCCGCAAAAAAAAAAAAAAAAAAAAGAATATTTATACCTTCTTGAATGAGCATTGTAATTCATATATATCTAGGAATCATTTCTTGTTTGTTTTCTTTTGTATAAGAATAAAGATTCTTGAAGTAGGAGAAAGCTCTCTGAGTGTCTTTAGTTATCTTGTCATGACTACTTCAGTGTCCCAGTTTATTTTAAAATGTTTGGGATAATTTGTGTCACATAAAACAGTGATGGGTAAATAGCATGAACTTCAAACCAAGAATGATCAAAAGACATAAAGAAAATCAGCACATACATATTAGGGTAAATATTCAAGAGAAAGAGACCACAGTCATAAATATGAATGCACCAAATATGGGAGCACCCAACTACGAAAGAAAAATATTAACAGATATGAGAAATCAAATAAGCAACAACACCTTTGTAACAGGAGAAAATAATAGTCATTTTCACAAATGGATTGATCAATTAGACAAAAAATCAGCAAAGAAATATCGGAACTGAACTAAACTGGTGAACAAATGTACCTAGTATATGTTTACAGACTGGTCCACCCAGAACTATTGGAATACACATTCTTCTCAGCTGCACATGGGACATTTTCTGAAGTAGACCATATACTAGCCCACAAAACATGCTTAAGTAAATGCAAAGGAAGTGAAATTATCCCATGCACGTTATTTGACCACAGTGCAATGAAATTGGAAATTAATGGCAAAAGAAACCACAATAACTCCATAAACACATGGAAATTAAATAGCACTCTCTTGAATAACCAATGTATTACAGATGAAATTAAAAAGGAAATTAAGTACTATCTACAATTGAACAAAAATGCAGTTATAACATACAGGAACTTGTGGGACGCAATGAAAGCAGTCCTAAGATGGAAACTTTAGTGCTGAATTCTCACTTCGGGAAAACAGAATGAGCACAAATAAACAACCTAATGATGCACCCCAAACTTCCATAAAAGAAGAGCAAGACAAACCCAAAGCACATACAAGGCAGTAAGTTATAAAGGTTCAGGCAGAAATTAATGCATTTTTTGGATGTTAGAGTGAAGGGTGTGGTTTCCCTTATTTCTCTATCAGTGACTTTGTTGTTTGTGTACAGGAATGCTATTGATATTTGAGTGTTCACCTTGTATCCAGTTAGATTACTGAATTTGGTTATTACTTCTAGAAGTCTTCTAATGGATTTTTGGGAGTCTTCTATGTAGAGTATCATATCATCTGCGAATAATGATAATTTCACTTCTTCCTTTCCTATCCTTATTCCCTTTATTTCTTTCTCTTGTCTAATTGCTCTGGCTAATATTTCCAGAACTATATTGAATAGGAGTGGTGATAATGGACATCCTTGTCTTGTTCTTGATATTAGGTTGAAAGTTTTCAGTTTTTGTTCATTTAGTAAGATGTTGGCTGTTGGTTTATGATATATAGCTTTTACCAGGTTGAGGTAGAGACCATCTATTCCAATTTTCTGTAGGGCTTTTATCATGAATGGGTGCTGGATTTTGTCACAAGCTTTTTCTGCATGTATTGAGATGATCATGTGGTTCTTGTCCTTGGCCCTGTTGATATGGTGTATTACATGTATTGATTTGGTAGGTTGAACCATCCCTGCATTCCTGGGATGAATCCCACTTGATCATGGTGTATAATCTTTCTGATAACTTGCTGTATTCTATTTGCCAGTATTTTATTGAGGATTTTTGCATCTATGTTCATGAGGGAGATTGGCCTGAAATTTTCTTTTTTGGTTGGGTCTTTCTCTGGTTTTGGTATTAGGGTAATACTTGTTTCCAGGAATGAGTTAGGAAGACTTACTTCCCTTTCAATTTCATTGAAGAGTTTGAGGAGTGTTGCCATTAAGTCTTCCCTAAATTTCTTGTAGAATTCAGCAGTGAATCCATCAGGGCCCAGGCTTTTCAACCCACATGTGTAAATACCATATTGTCTCCCTAGTGTGAGAAATGGAAAAAGTATATATGATCCAAAATCTATAATAAATATTATGTAATGGCAAAAAACAGCTCAAAGAGCAAAAGTAATTGGGAAGGGAAAAGGGGGAAAGAGGGAAGGGAAAAGGAAAAGATATAAATCTGTATATATGTATATGTAAGATAACTAAAATGAACACACTGCTAAATGTATTTGTTATTGAGAAAGAACAATTAATACTCATATGATTAGATCAATTTTACATGTCTATATCTGTTACTGTAAACAACCATTTTAAAGATAACGATACACAATATTGCAACCATTGTGAAGTTTTTATCATCCTATTTTGTAAACCTCCAATGTTACTGTTGTGCATTTACTCTAGTCTTTTGTTTGTCTCTTTTGCTTTTTGTCTTTGTTATACGTGTCTTTTTCTTTTTCTCTTAAATAAAAAAAAAGAAATTAATGCAATTGAGACTAAGAAAGTAATACAAAGAATTAATGAATTGAAGAGTTGGTCCTTTGAAAGAACACATATAATTGATAAAGCCTTAGCCAATCTTATCAAAAAAGAAAAAAAAAGAAAGGATTCAAATTCATGCACTGAGGAATCAAAAGGATGAAATCACTACAGATCCTCTGAAATTCATAAGATCATTAATACTTACTTTGAAAATCTTACTCTTATTGAAGGGAAAGCACAGAACAAATATAAAGAATCCTAGAAATGTATGAATTACTAAAACTGAATCAAGAAAATATAAAAATTCTGAATAGCCCAATTTCAGTAAATGAGATTGAAAATGCAATTAAAATCTTACCAACAAGGAAAAGCCCAGGCTCCACTGGGTTAACTCCTAATTCTACAAGAAACTTAGAGATGATTTAATACCAATACTCTTCAAACTCTTTAATGAAATTGAGGGGGAAGCAATTCTCCCTAAATCATTCTTGGAGGCAAGTATTACTGTGATACCAAAACCAGAAAAAGACACAATCAAAAAACAGAACTACAGCCAATCTCCCTAATGAATATAGATGCAAAAATCCTCAATAAAATGTCAGAAAACAGAATGCAGCAAATCATCAAGATTACACAACATGATCAAGTGGAATTCATCCCAGGAATGTAGGGACGGATCTACATATGAAAATCAAAAAACATGATACACACATCAACAGAGTCAAAGACAAATATCACATGGTCATCTCAATAGATGCAGAAAAAGATTTTGACAAAGTCCAATAGCTGCTCATGATAAAAAGCCTACAAAAAATTGGGACAGATGGTCCTTACCTCAATCTGATAAAAGACATGTATGACAAACCAACAGCCAATATCATACTAAATGGACAATGTTTGAAATTTTTTACTCTGAAATCTTGAACAGTCCAAGGCTGTTCAGTATCTCAATGCCTATTCAATATAGTTCTGGACACATTAGCCAGAGTAATTAGACAAGGGAGAGAAATAAAAGGAATAAGAATAAAGAAGGAAAAAGTTAAATTATCATTATTCACAGATGATATGATAGTCTACGTAGAAGACCCCAAAAACTCCACCAAAAGACTTCTAAAGTTAATAACCAAATTCAGTCACACAACTAGGTACAAAGCCAGCAATCAAAAATCAATAGAATTCCTGTACACAAACAGCAAACTCACCGAGAGAGAAATTAGGGAAACCACACCTCTCACAACAGCATCCAAAGAAATGAAATATTTAGGAACTAATCTAACAAAGGAAACAAAAGAGCTATACATTGAACATTTCAGTCATCTGAAAAAGGAGATTAAAGAAGATATCAGAAAATTGAAATGTACTCCTTGCTCATGAATAGGAAAAAACAAAATAGTGAAAATGGGCATACTCCCAAAATTGTTACACCAATTTAATGCAATCTCAATCAAAATACTATATGTGTACCTTACAGAAATAGAGAAAAAATTCCTAAAATTCATTTGGAAGCAAAAGAGACTTAGAATAGCAAAATCAATTCTGGGCAACAAAGGTAAGGCAGGAGGTATCAGAATGCCTAACTTGAAATTTTATTACAGAGTTACTCTGATAAAATGGGCATGGTACTGGTGAAATAACAGATCTGAGAGTCAGCAGAACAGATTAGAAGACACAGACAGTTGCAATCAACTTGGTCACCTTATTTTTGACAAAGGTGCCAAACATGTTCACTCGTAGAAAGATAGCCTCTTTAATAAATGGTAATGGAAAAACTGGATCTCTGCACACCGAAGACTAAAACTTGGCGCATGTCTGTCACCATGCAACAAACTAAAGTCAACATGGATCAAAGATCTAAACATCAAAACAGAAACACTAAATCTCCTGGAAGAAAATGGTGGAAATCTTGAAGACAGGGGTAGGCAGAGAGTTCATAAACAAAATCCAGACTGCTCAGGAAACACTTCAAAGAATCAACCACTGGGATCTCATCTTATTGAAAGGTTTTCACATCAAAAGGAATCTTCAAAAGAGTGAAAATACAACCCACAGACTTGGAAAAAAAAATCTTAGTCAATTGTCCTTCACACAAAGGACTTACATCTAAAATAATAAAGAATTGAAAAAAATCAGACCCCTCAAAATCAAAGACCCAATCCAAAAATGGGCATCTGAGATGATTACACACTTCTTAGTTGAAGAAATACAAACAGCAAGTAAATATATGAAAAAAAAGTTCAGCATCATTGGTAATTCAAGGGATGCAAATTGAGACAACACTGAGATTCCATCATCAAGAAGTCAAACAGTAACAAATACTGGTGGGGCTGTGGGGAAAAAGGAACCCTCCTCCACTGTTGCTGGGAGTGGAGACTGGTACTCCTATTTTGAAAGTCAGTGTGGAGATTTCTCAAAAAACTAGAACTAGAGGTCCTCTTTCACTCAACTATTCACTTTCTGGGTATCTTCCCAGAAGAATTAAAATCATCATACCCCAGTGATACATGTGCACTAATGCGTATGGTAGCACAATTTATAATAGCTAAATCTTGGGAACAACCCAAATGCTGGTCAACTGAGGATTGGATAGAATTTGTGATATTTTTATATAATGGAGTACCACTCAGCCATAAAGAAAGATATACTTGAGACTTTTATAGGTAAATTGATCCAAGTTGAGACCATATTCAAAAGTGTAATCTATCTATCTATCTATCTATCTATCTATCTATAATCTAAGATAGTTACAATACTAATTTGTATTAGTTCATTGAAAAGAAAGGTTAGGGTTTATATTGTTTGACAATTTTTCATGCCTATAGCTTGTAATCTCAGAAAGTACTTTGAAAATAGCAATACACAATGTATCAAGCATTGTTATGTTACTGTCCTATTATCTTGTTTTGAATTTTTGTGTCATCATTTTTTTTATCTTTACAATAAAATAAAAATCATGAAGTTATGTCTTCATCCACCTTATTTACAGGAATTCACACAGAATGGCTTCAGCCTCTTCACCAAAGTTGACATGACCATGAAAGATAAGATTGTGAATTGATTCTGAATATCGAGGCAGCCATGAGACATTACAGAGGCTCTGTGTGGTGGTGCGAGCCTGTAATACCAGCACTCAAGAGGCCAAGGCAGGAAGATTACTGTGAGTTTGAGGCCAGCCTGGGTTATGCAGTGAGTTCAAGTCCAGCCTGAACTACCTAGTGAGACTCTGTCTTAAACAAACAAACAAACAAACAAACAAAAAAGACATTTAAAATGACTTTCAGAACCTTCTCAGAAAGTGGCATAAATGATGGCATAAATGTGTTTGAGAAGAGGAGGGTTTTTTTTGCAGGGAATTAATGTAAATATATCAGTTTATGTCATAAAGAAATGTTAAATGGTTGGGAGATAGACATATTTCATCTGACTTGAACCATATGCAATAAATACCTGGATGGACACATCTCATGGTAAATAATTTATATATAGAACATTTATATTTTCATCTGTCATTAAAAGTAAATTTAACTTTATAAATATGATAGCCAGCTTGATCTTTACAGGCATTTTAATTGCTTGCACCCTGAGAAAGCAGGATGAGGAGTTACAGATAGTCTCAGGGGAAAATGCCAGAGGTCCTCAAGCCTGTGTAGTTACCCCTGGGTCCCCATTTACAGACCTCTGTAGTCTTACTATGACTCAACACCACACCGTTTTGTGAGAAACTCCGTGTGCACCATGCCCCATGGAAATAACTTAGTCAGTTGTATGATAATCTTTATGAACACCAAAAGGCCTTCTGTGCTGACTTTCTCAGGGGCCTGCAACCATGATCAGGGAAAATACTTGTTATAAAAAATACATGAATTTTGCAATGATAATCTCACAATTTTTTTTGCATCATTAGGGACTCTATGCTGAGGTACATCCCTAATCATTTTCATTTTTTATTTTGATACAGGATTTTGCTAAGACATTAAACTCTCCAGGCAGGGCTCAGAGTGCTGGCATTATAGGCCTGTGTCATCACCATGAGGTGTTCTGCAGACCTCTTTCATTTGTGTTTACAGACATAATCAGTGGATTATGTGAGAGAAGTAACCTGATGTTTATTTATCTATGGAGGACGTAAGTGACTCCTCCTTGGACACAGACAGAATTAACAGTGGAACTTGATCCATGTTAACATCCTTTTTTCCATTTTTTCTCTGCCTGCCAGAGAAACTTTTGACCGCTGTGTGGGAGACAGAGAGGGAGGGGGGCTTCTCTAACAGAATGCATGCAATCTCCCATGGATATTTGTATGATTTCAAAATCATTGTTGTATATTGACTATTCAACTTTTTCTCCATCAAACCGGTAAGCTTCCATATTTCATAGACTTTTGTTTTTCCAAAATCACAATTCAGGAAAAAATAGTGTGCTGCCTCTACCTACTACAAGTTAGCTGCAAATAGAAATAGGTACTTTTGCAATATTTTTAAAAACTGAGGTGTTAGGAGTATAAATAACAAAATATCTAATACAAGGATTTTATTCATCTGAAACACTGTCTTTCCCCAAAAAAGGTGAATGAAAATAAGATAAATCCATTTTATTTGCAACTTTATTTCATTCATTGCATATTTGAATCTCATCAGTGGTTAAAAAATAGACACAGAAAGTCTGGTGTAGTGAAATGATCTTTCTTTTAAGAGCAGGGCAGTTCTAAGGGCTCTGAATTTCATGTCACTCTTTTGATCTACGCTCAGGGTTATTCCTGGAAGGTGGATTTAATACTTGAGTCCAGTCTTTCATATACTACCTGCGCAATTTTAGAGCTTTACAACATTTGTCAAGTTCTTGAATCTTTACTGAGAAAGCATGAGTAATACTACCCACTGCATGCATGTATACACGCATACGCTCTGTCTCTGTCTCTTTGTCTCTGTGTGTCTCTCTCTCACACACACACACGCACACACATACACACACACATATACCCCATTTCTGTGTGTACCCATTCATTATGATTTGCTCTAGAACACAGTATATACTACAACATGATAATGTAACTATGATGGTTTCAAGACAGCGTCATAAACTGAAGTTGTCAATAGCTTTGGAGAAAAATAGAAGGGAATATTTCTTAATTTTGTATGGTATCTTTCTTAAGGTATCAATGCTAAAAAGAATTGTTAAGTAGTGCTCTTACACAAAAACAGATTCAAATTAATATTTTGAAACATGGAATTTGTCATCCAAACAGGTCTGCAAGGGAATAACAACACATTACCTGGGAAATTGTTGTCCTCAGTGCCTGTAATTTGAATATCACCTAACAATAATGAAGAGAGGAACATGTTTGAATGAGAACACACTTTTTTTCCTTAATTAGAACATAGATTTCAAGGAAGAGATTAGGAAAAGCCCACGTGGAATTGCAGGAGTAATGATCATGTGCTTGAGGCAAGAACCACGAACAGCACAGAAAATCTAAGTGGGCAGTAGGAAAGAAAAATGAGTGAAGGAAGGTCCAAGACTACAAATCCCCAGATTCCACCCAGATCAAACCAGCATAAAGGTCATGATGCCATCCTAACTACAGTGCCATAGCTGGCACTCATCAGACTGGGAACGCCCAGCCTTCCATTGCTTCTTATGTGTGATCTTACTTCTCACAGGGATTCCTCAAAGCAGAGCTGATTGCTGCCTTCCTCTTGCAGGTGGAAATATCAGGCTCTGAGGAGTTTTGTTAGCAGCAGCGATTCCTCAGCGGTGAATGGTAGGTCTGCTCTGTGTGTCCTCCAGCACCCCAAACTCTGTCTGCTCTGCCTTATTCACCGCTGCCTCTGCAAACCCACATGCTCCCACCAACCTGGGTGTCCCACCTCACCAACTTGCTACATTGAGAGCTGCGCCAAAGTGATTTCAGAGTTCAAACTTTTTCCAAGCTATTCAATAGTTTGTGCTCTTCTCTGTATCACTGTCAAATGTGGACATAAGCATGAGAGTGTAGGAAAAGGTTAAATGTATTCATAGCTTACTCATTCATTTAGGGTACTTGAGATTGAAATAAGGTCATTTCTCTCACAGGTTTTTGATTGTTTGCTTTACCTTTAATGGGACACTAACATACAGTGAACAGGATGCTGAATAACTAGTTACTCAGTTCTTCATGAAACCTCCAACACTGAGACTGAACCAAAACAGTGAAGGTGTAATCATAAATTGAGTTGTGAGGGTCGAGACGCCCGCCGCGTGGAGGAAGACACCAACAGACGCCTTCTCATGCAATTGGCAAGGGGTCTTTTTATTGTCCAGGCATGCGTGGGGCTCACTGAACACGCAGGAACAGAGAG
>RJWM01020480.1:0-37048 GCA_004363535.1 Dasyprocta punctata
TTATCTGAAAGTCTCTTCCTGTTCCCATGCTTGGAAAGTTTTCTGAAATTATTTCTGTAAATAGTCTTTTAATTTGATTTGTATTGACCCCTGCTTTTTCACTCACACCTTTTATTCGTAAGTTATATTTCCTTGGGTTGTCTTGCAGCCGTTGCACTGCCACTTCCAGATTTCTTATTATTTTTAGAAAGTCTTGCCTTTCTCTCTCCCAGGCTGCCATTCTTTCTTCCAGATACGAAAGACTATCTTTAGTTGCCTTCAGGTGGTTCTGCCAACTTTTATTGGAGTCTTTGATATCCTGGTAGTCTCTCTGAATCTGCTTGGTGCGTTCTAAGTCTTTATTTATTTCATTCTCAATTTCCTTTGATTTTCCATCCTCCACCTTTCCGGAAATGTTTCCTTTAGAGGCACTTAGCGATTCCCCTATTATGTATTTCATTTCAATTCTCAGTTGGACTAACAGTGCCACTTTAATTTCTTTTATAGCTTCATGGAGTTGTCTCCCCACTTCAGTTGTCATCTCCTCTGAGAGTTTAATTTTTGGACTCCCAACCTTTTCTGCATTAGGTTCTTCTGAATTTATTCTGCTTGTATTGGAGTCTGGAGAGCACCCTCTACTTTTCCATCTTGGCATTTTCCTGGGCTCTGCAGTGAGCCCGTGTTGGTCCACTGTCTTTCCCAAGCCTGTTTCCGCTTCACGGATGTCTGTTGCAGTGCACGAGGATGGGGCCGCTGCCTGGGAACCTGTACCAGGCCGTCCGCCAAACTTCCCCTATCATCCCCAGGGTGCCTGTGCAGATTCCACCAGGGCCCTCCAGGAACCATGCCTAATTAGGTGCAGTTCCGGTCTCAAGATGGGTGCCTGTCCCTCGCTCTTCCTTGGGGGTGGGGGGGTGAGGGCCTGGGGGCCACCGGGTTCACTCACTCGCCTGCTCGTGACCACCTCGTTCCACAGTCGATCGCTGCCTCCACCATCACCACCACAGCAGCAGAAATTCAATCGTGCATCGCTAGCACTTTAATCGCACTTTCTCAGTTTGGGTCGCGCCACTAATTGGATTCAGCTCTGGTCAGAGGTGCTGCTGGTCTCTGCCTTTGTTTATTTCTTTTTTTTACTCTTTCTGTGGGCTACAGTTCTCATTTTAGATTCTTCTTGGGTCCAGAGGAACCATCTCCCTCTTTTTTCCTTCTGTTATTATTTTATATTCCAGCATTTGGATGGTATATTCAGGGAGTCTCCCTATCGTGGTATTAATCTGGGTGGCCATTTTGCAGGAAGCCAGGCCTCTTCAGTTGTTTTTTATTTTTATTTTTTGTCAGTACCATTCTGTTTTATCACAATAGCTCTGTAGTATAATTTCAAGTGAGGAATTGTGCTGCCCTTACCTTAACTTTGTTCCCAGAATTGCCTCTGATTCTAGGTCTGTTTTGATTCCAAATGAACTTTTGGAATGTTTCCTGTAGTTCTCTGAGGTATGCTAATGATATTTTGATTGGGACTGTGTTAAATCTGCATAGCAATTTTGGAAGTATGGCCATTTTCAATATACTGGTTCTTCCAATCCTAAAATAAGGGATATCTTTCCATTTTCTGATATCCTCTTTAATTTCCTTTTTGAGAGTACTGTAGTTTTCAATGTAGAGATCATTTACTTCCTTTGTTAGATTACTAAGTATTTCATTTTTTTGATGTTATTGTGAAGGGTGTTATTTCCCTAATTTCTGTTTGTTGTGTGTGTACAGGTATGCTACTGATTTCTGAGTGTTGACTTTGTATGCAGGTATACTACTAAATTTGGTTATTAAATCTGGAAGTCTTTTGGTGGTGTTTTTGGATTCATCTATGTAGAGTATCATGTCATCTGCAAATAATAATTAAACTTCTTTCTTCTTACCACAGTAAAACCATTTTCCAGACACTCCTGACCCCTAACTCCAGTACCTGCCCTGTTGTTATGTGGGACTCTGTGGGCCCTGTGAGACTAAATTTTCAGCTTGCATCACTGCTGGCTGAGAAGTGGCTTTGAATTACGCAAACCTCAGCAGTAGGCAAATCACAAAAACTACAGGCTTCTGGGGACTCTCAGTGCTGCATTAGTGGGGTTAGAGGAGGAGTCCTGAAGACTCCTATTCTGCCATCTTGCTCCATTCTTTCCCAGGATCTGTTTTTGAGTTTAGTTGCAACAAGTCACACAAGGCTACAAGATCATAAGAAAAACAGATTCTAAAGTTAAATTCTTGCTGCTTTATTTTATAAAATATGTAACAACCATATATCGGGATAATACATTAATTTTGTTTTATCCCCACATCAAAACAAGGAATTCTTTGAAATTCTGATTTCTTATTTTCATTACTTTTGAAGAGTAAAAATAATTCAAACTTTTGCAATTAAAAAAAAAAGGATATCTATCACACACAGTCAGATATCATTTATGAACTTCCCCATTCAAGTGCCTTCATGAATTCTTCTTCAGTGAAAGATAGCATCTTGGCAGCTTCAATATGCATCTGTTTAAAAAAATCAAAATTGTCTGATCTGATATGAAGAATTGAACAATAGGTGCCTTATAAACATATACAGAAATGTTAGCAAAATATCAGTTCTAAATATGTAATATAATTCCAATAACCATTATATCTCAAGTGATAATTACATTCATTGATCAATCTGTAAGGCTTTTTTGCCCAGTAACAATAAAGAACCAATCTACTATTAAAAAGTAGCTCAGTACTTAATACCTGGCTTTAAAAAGGGAAAGGAGGACAGCTATGAATTCATATCTTCTCATTACATGTTTACAGAGGGGAACAACAGTGAGTTGAAATCAGTGTTCACTCAAGGTTTTTAAAAGTAAAGTGGTCCCTAAAATAGGAGCTATTATTATGTACATTACAGTTTGGGTACTGTATAGTACAGAAGTACTCATCCTGTATTTACTCATCCCATTTTCCACATAATTTACTCACATGAAAATACTCAATATACTTGGATGACACATTACTATCTTATGCATAGTATATTTCATATATATGATGCATTTTATTTAGATACAATTTTGTGTCTGGCGATGTCAAAATAAAAACTAAACATACTTAAAGACACTAAATAGTAAAATAGTTCAGACAGTTTTTCCAATTTAATATTTATTTGAAGACAGACTCACCTTCTGCCTTTTTAAAACATCAATTAATTTTAATTGTTTCTTGAAACCTATCATTAATTCTCCTTTTTGTTTTTCTAGCTTTTTGTTTTCTGATTTTAACACTTCAATTTTTTTGTGTTCTTCATTTGCTATATCCTACAAAAGGAAGAAGTCACATATATTATTTTTCTGGTATGCAGTTTTTTAATGGAATTACCACATCAGTTACTATTTTTAACTCAAGTTTATTTTGTGTACATAAACTTTCTTTGCATTACTGAAGTACTATAAGTTTACAGCTTTTTTAAAAAACTATAACCTGGTATCTTTTAATCACGATCAGGTCTCTCCCATAAAAACAAATAATTTTAAAATAATGCAGTTTTAATTCCAGTACTACAAGTTAACTTGTATTAGGCCAACTCTACTGATAGGAATAAATACAAAGAAAACAAGTTTAAAAATATATTTGTAAGCACAGATGATTAATCAATAGTAACCAGTATCTGGAAGTAATATGATCTTTACACACACACACACACACACACACACACACACACACAGCACATAACGGCCACTGGGTGCTGGATCCAGAGGATTTGGTAGCTTCTTAGTCAAGAAGCTGTAAGCTGCGGAGTAAGAATGATCACAGATGCAGTTCCAGTCTGAGATTGAAAGCCTAGATACTTCCTGGAGAGTCATTGGAATTCTTCTGTGTTCAAAGGCTGCAGAAACTGGAGTCCAATGTACACAGGAAATGGCAGTAGTAAAAGATGCACCAGCTCAAAGAGAATGGAGCTTTTTTTGTTTTTGTTTTTGTTTTTTCTGAGGCAGGGTCACACTATGTAGCTCAGGCCAGCCTTGCACTCGCGTTGTAGTCCAAGCCAGCCTCGAACTCACAACGCTCCTCCTACCTCAGCCTCCCTAGTGCTGGGGTTAAAGTCATGCGCCACCACACTCCACTGAGAGTGGACCTTTTTAAAACTCAGATCAATTACTTCCACCTTTCCCTTTCATTCTATCTAGGATATAAGTCTACTACATGGTAACATCCACAACTGGGGTGGATCTTTTCTCCTCAGTTTGCAAACTTCTAAATAACTTATGAGATAAGAAATCAAAAGGAAAGTTAGAAAATATTCTAAATGGAATAAAATTTTTTAAAAATTTGTGGGAAGTAAAAGAATGCAGAAGGGGAAATTTTCAAGGTTAAATGCTAACATTAAGAAATAACACTTATACAGTCTCTAATTCTTCTTTAAGAAATTACCAAAAAAAATAAAACATTGAATCCAAAGTAAAAAGAAAAGAAAAAAGAAAAAATCATTAAAAGAAAAATGAAAAATAATGGAGGAAAACTGAAACCAGAATTAATAGACATCTAGTAAAACTGATCAAAAAACCCCCCAACAAACAAAACAAAAATGAAAAAAAAAAAAAGATGAAAATTTCCAAAACAAGAATGAGGGAGGGGAAAAAAACAATAAAAATGTAGGAGGCAGAATACACAAAGGAAAATAGAAAAACAGCATAAAAAGCTTTATGCTAGTAAATTTGACAACACAGATGAAAACAGACAGATTTCTATAAGAGCCAAACATCCCAATCAAGAAAGTATTTTGTAACAAGATATATTATGGCAGCCATTGTTGATTTCCTATTATATTGTTTTGAAGTCCTGTATTGCTTTCATTGTTTTGTTTTGATTGGCTTTATTCTGTTTATTTTGTTTGGTTTTAGTCTCTCTAAAATAAAAAAATAAGCAAAAGGAAATATTGATAGCAGTACCGTGTTTTGGCCATTAAGCTTGATAGAGAATCAAAAACTAATAACCAACATTTATGGAATGTTCAAAAAAGGGTTTCACATGCATATCAGTATTTGAGGGCCTTCATTTATTCAACAGGTATGTAAAGCACGGAATGATAATCCTCTGCCAAGCACTGGAGACGTGACAGTCATCTCCCACTCTGTAACAGAGTTATTAAAAAACTGTGGTTTGAGAACTGCAAGCAGCAGTTGCAGTGGGACCTGTTCACCTGCACATTCCAGCCTCTCTCGACCTCCCAGGTCAGAAGCTGTGAGGCTGCCACCTGGCAACCTGAGTTTTAACAAGCCCTCTAGGTGATCCTGATTCATGCTCAAGTTTGAGGACCACTATCCTATAAAATAGCCCTCAATTTATACTGGAAGACTGAGGCACAGAAAAGAACAGACTTGAGATATAAAAGATAACTTTTCTGAACTATTTACCCTTAGAGATTAGAAAAGTATCTGTGATAGAATATGGGGACTCATAATGACGTTTTGGTGAAGAACTGAAAATATCCTCTGAAGAGTTGTGCCATCATCTAATTATGGCAATAGTCCAAGCATATAATCCTACTTGTTGAAAATACACTTATTACTAGTGAATACATTTCTTCTGAAAACAGAAATGTTCAACATGACATCAAAAATTAAAATTTTAAAGCTATTATCTTTGATGCTTGCATAAAGTAAGTTACCAAAGGTCATCAATACCAAAACTATTCAGTTGTTGCTTACCTTATTATTTTGCTTTAATTTACTTAACTCCAGTTTATACTTTTCTGCTTCTTCAAGGGCTCTATTCAAGCGAACTTCTGTAGCACTTTGACTGGTGGCAGCCTGTTTTTGTAATCGTCTTTTATTTTCTAATTCCTGTGTAATAAAAAAAGATATGGACGATTTAAATATCGTAAGTTTTTTTTAATTTTTAACATTTTTCCATTTTCATATCCCTTGTTTTCTTCCAAAGTTTACACCCACACACAGGGCTGAAGGCAGAGTGTTAAGTGATAAGAGTTTTTAAGGAATTCTTACTCGGAACAGGTATTAAAAAAATACATACAACAGTCATAAACTGGGCTCTCAAATTACTCTGTTAGGAAAGTTCAGCTTCTTCTTATTAACAAATAATAAGATACAGTATATTTGCTCTCTGTATTTACTTTATAAACAACACTTTGTATACAATTCTTGGAACTTCCCAAAAGACCAATGTAAGACACAAACTCATGTTTGTTTTTGTGTAAAACTGACAAAGTATATCATTAAGAAAATAGTCATTAAACACAGAACATTAGATACTAGTCTTACAGGAAAATTCCAATGCTGAATGGAAACAATATGTCTTCTGATGATTTTCCACATTCTGGGGTGCATTTGCACTTAATGTCTCTCCAAGTCATCTAGAATATTCTGCACAAAGTCAACAGGCAAACACCTGAAGCATGAACATACTGGATAAACTCCCAACTCAACCACAGCCTTTGCTCTGATACTCAGCCTCTTCTACTGCCACACATAGAACTTCAGTAATATCAGCAGTACTAGGATGCCTCCCCAACAGCCAGGGCATTTCACGCTTCTGAGCCTTTGCTCATGCTTTTCCTCCTTTCCCTGATCCCTTCGCCTCATTTTTACCTAACCAGTACCTACTTACTACTCAAGATTTCAGTCAGACTTGTTTGGTAAGTGTTCAACTTCCTTGGGAAGCCTCCCCTCTATAATCCTCACTATCCACCCAGGTTCAATTTGGTACCTTTTCTTCAGAGCTTCTACAACATCTTAATACACATTTATTACAGCATCTGCTGCATGGTAATGAAACTATTCACTTGCTCTGTTTCCTCCAATACAGTGTAAGTGACCTCCATGAAGGCAGAAACTCTTAAATTCTACATTCCCAGCACTTCACTGTCACTTAAAAATCACTGACATCTTTATTATATTGAATGCTAATCAACAGTTCTTTGTGATTCGTCTTAGTTACTTTTCTCTTGTTGCTGAGACAAAATACCCAACACCCAATGTTAATGGAGAAAGGTTTATTTAGGTCACAGTGTGTAAAAGTTTCAGTCTATAATCAGCTGGCTCCAATGATGGGTGGCTCAGTAGAGGAGCATCACAGAGAACAGTTAATGGCAGCAGACACCAAGAGCAACAAGCAAGGGAAGACGAGCCTCTTTCTGTCTCTTGTATCCAGGCTGCTGAGATTAGGGCAGTGTCAAACCCATCAGTGAACTGATTTATTAATCACACACTCTTGATCCCAGGCATCACACACTCTAGGTTTAGCCACCTTTGAAAAAACCCCATCTAAGATTGAGGCTTTAGGGAGGCAGCTTGACACAAACCATAACATTCAGCCCCCGGGTACCCCCAAAGACTAATGCACATTCTTTTATGAAAAGGCATTTAGTTCATTTCTTAACAGTTGCTGAAAGTGTTAGGACTTTGGCAACTCTTGAAGTCCAAGTCCCAAGTCTCCTCTGGGATTTAAGGCAAACTCTTGGCTGCAAGCCCCCATAAAAATGAAAAGAAAGTCAAACACTTCTGCCATACGGTGGCACAAGACAAACGTTACTGTTCTAAAAGATAAACGGGGATACAAAGGAATGGGACCAAAGCAAGTCCAAAATCCACCAGGACAGACATTACATGCTGTAGTTCCATGTGCAGCATCCAAAGCAACCTATGTCAAGATATGAACTCCAAACAGCTTGAGTGGATCTGCCCCTACAGCACTTCTGGTGGTTGTAGCTCCCAGGCTTATCTGTGGGGCTGGCTCTGCTCCCTCCTTGCAGCTTTCCTCAGATGATCTACACTCCTGGCTTCTCCAAACTTCTGGGGTCTCCACTGCACCTCTGGCTTCACACTCACAGCTTCACACTCACAGGTTCACACCTGGCCTCCCAGGCCTTCCTGACACCACAGCTCTTCCATTGTGCATGCACCTAAAGCCAGTGCCACATGGATGATGCCAAGGTCTGCCACCAGCTGAAGCAGTAGCCAGGCTTCCTTCTTTCTTGTCTGTAGGGGTTGAGTGCCTGTGAACCAAATCCCAAGGAACAATTTCCCTAGGCTGTCACCATTCTGGAACATGGTGCTTGGGGCCTTCTCAAGGCAAAGTCTTTCACTTTTGCAATTTTGAGGCTGCAAAGGGTGGAGTCCTGGTGGTTCTTGTGACACCCTCAGGTCATCTTTTCTATTCTCCTGTTTCTTCTCTGTTTACAGTACTATAATTTTTGCTGACTGTGTAGTATAGTACTATAGTTTTACATTCTATTATACATTACAGTATTACATGTCAGAATTATGCAAATAAAAGCAAGTTTCCTTTAACCACTTCTTTGTTCTAAATATGTATTGTAATGTACATACCATATACAGTTCTTCATTTAATGACCAATTCAGCTAACCACCCAGTCACAGAAACCTAACTTGCTCATTAAACAAGGAGTATCTGTAGTATGAACAATGAAGACAAAGCCCTTAAAGCAAAAATCTACTTGGCATATTAAACATCATCTAGAAGGTGTTAGGTTAGTGACACAGATGCAGTATTGGGTCTTCAGATAGAAAAATGAGGGGGGAAAACTCAGGAGGGCCTTGTAAGTCTTATCTAGGTATTTGGATACTAACGTGCAAAGAATGTGAATGAAAGCAGCTTGCACTCGCATACAGAAATAAGTTCTTAGAAAAGTGGTAAACTCTGTATTTTGAAGATAGGACTGATAGGACTTATTGATGAGATAGGCATAGGTATAGGGAAAGAAAAAGATCAGATGATTCTTGAATTATGAACTGAACAACTGGACAATGTCTTTTACTAAGAGAACGAAGAAGCAGTTTTACAGAGGGTGAAAAAATAAGAGCTCCCATTAGGACATGTAAAGTTTACCATACCAAATAGAGATATTAATTACAAAGATTTCAAGATTATATAGGCAAAAACAGTGATAGGACCGAGACTTGCATGCATGATGACAAAACTATCCCTTAAAACTATTTTAAGGGGGTTAAAAGTAAGCAGGGAAATTAATTTTAATAATGTATTTCATTTAACCTCATATATCCAAATTTTTATTTCAATATGTAACCACAACAAATAACAAATATTAGAATATTTTAAGTTCTTTATTCTTCTTTTGTACTAAGTTTTCAAAATCTGATGTTTATTTTATACTTAGAGCACATCCCATAGTGAATGAATACCAAACTGGATAGCATTGGCTTAGACTATAATTAATTTTTATTACTAAACAAGTGGGTAGACAAATGGTGATACATCCATTCAATGTTTACACTACTGGGCAATAGAAATGAATAGATTACAATATGAACAAATCTGAACTCCTTTATTCTGAGTGAAAAATTAGACACAAAAGTTATATTGTATATGATTCTATTTACATGTCATTGTGGGAAAGACCAAAATACAAGACCTGAAAACAGATCTGTGGTTGCCAAAGGCTGAGATTAGGGGGAAGAGTTGACTAAATTCACAAGGAATGTTTTGGGGTGATGGAACTGTTCTATATCATGATTAAGGTGACAAACAACTACATGCATTTGTCAAAACTCAGGAGACTGTATACTAAAAAGTGAATTTCCTGTACACAGAATCACAGAACTTTCTCCAAAACAGACCATATTTTAGGCCATAGAGCAAGTCTCAATGAATATAAAAAAGCTGAAATAATTTAATGTATTCTATCAAATCACAGTGAAATAGAACTAGAAATAAATAGCAAAGATAAAACAAAACAAAAAGAACACATGGAGACTGAACACTACATTCTTGACTGACCAATAGGTCACTGAAGTACTGAAGAAATAAGAGAAATATAAATGTGAATCAACCAATAATGAAAACAGAGATTATAAGAATCTGTGGGATGCAATGAAAACAATTGTAAAGGGAAATTTATAGCTATGAGTGCCTACATTAGAAAAACTGAGTGATTACAAATAAATAACCTAATAATGCATCTAAGGTCATACAAGAACAAACCAAACACAAAACTAATACCAGTAGAAGAAAAGACATAACAAAGATCAAAGTGAAAGTCAATGAAATTAGGATTGAAAAACAAAATAAAACAAAACACGAACACACAAAAAATACAAAGGATCAACAAATCAAAGAGTTGGTTATTTAAACAAGATTGAAATCCTTAGCCAAACTTACCAAAAGAAAGAGAGGCCAAATTAGTAAACTGGAGATGAAAAGATGAAATTACAAAAGACTCCATTGAAATATACAGGATTACTAGAAATTATTTTTGAAAATTTATATTACAATAATTTGGTAAATCTAGGAGAACTGGCTAAATTTGTAGACACCTACGACCTACAAAATTGTACCAAGAAGATATAAAAAAATCTAAATAGATTACTAACAAGCAATGAGAATGATTCAGTAATAAAAATTTTACTAAGACATGCCCAGGGCCCAATGAATTTACCACTCAATTTTATGAGACCTATAGCAAAGAACCTTTCCATATAACAGAAAAGTAAGGGATGCTTCTACATTCACTCTATGAAGCCAACATTATGCAAATTCCAAAAGCAGACAAGGACTCAACAAAAATGAAAAATACAGGCTAATATCTTTGATGAACATAGATGCAAAAATTCTCAATAAAATTCATACACACAGAACTCAATAACAATTAGAAAGGTCATATAACATGATCAAGTTGATTTCATCCCAGAGATGAAGGATGGTTCAACATATATAAGTCAATAAATGTAATATACCACACATAAGTGGAATCAAGGCTAAAAAATCATATGGTCATCTCAATAGGTAAAATTCAATGACCTTTCATTACATAAAACTTTGGTGAAAACTGGAATAAAATTCAATGACCTTTCATTACACAAACCTCTGGTGAAAACTGGAATAGAAGGATCTTGCTTCAAACTAATAAATGCCTTCCATGACAAACCCAGTCAACATTATACTGAGCAGGAAAAAACTGAAAGCATTTCCTTTAAAATAAGGACCTTCATTTTCATCACTCCTATTCCATATAATACTTGACACTTTAGGCAGAGCAACTCAGGTGAGAAAGAAGAGCAGATACAAATATGAAAGAAAAAAGTCAAATGATCCTTATTTTTAGATTTTATGAATATTTACACAGAAGAAAAGACCCTCCAAAAACTCCACCAGAATATTGTAGATATATAAATTGAGCAAGGTAGCAGATGCAAAATCACTACATAAAAATCAGTGCTGTTCCTATATACCAATAATGAAACCACTGGGAAATCAGGAAAACAATTTCATCACAATAGCTTCAAAAAAATAAATACTTAAGAAATTTCATTTTTAACCTTGCAAGGAGGTTAAAAGTCCTCCATAATGAAAACGACAGAACTCTAAAGAATGAAATTGAAGGGGACATTAGAAAACGGAAAGTATCCTGTTCTCAGATTAGAAGAACTAATATTGTAAAAATGGCCATATTACCAAAAGTGATCTATAGATTCAATGGAACTTATATAAAAATACCAAAAACATTTTTCACAGAAGTACAAGAAACAATCCTAAATTCACAAGGTATCAAAAAAGATTTCAAACAGCTATGGAATCCTCAACAAAAAACAAAACAAAAAAATAAATGCTAGAAACATCACAATACCAGATTTGAAACTATACTACAAAGCCACAGAAACGAAAACTACACAGAACTTGCACAAAAATAGACCAGGTCAATGGAATAGAAAAAAAAAGACAGAAATAAACCTATGCACCTATAGCCATCTGATATTTGACCATGGGGCCAAAAACATAAAAAAGACTGCCTCTTTAACAAATGGTTCAGGAAAAGCAAGCAAAAGACAGATGCTAGATCCCTATCTCTCACCTTCCATTAAAATCAAGTCAAAATGAATCAAAGACTTAGATAAAAGACCAGAAACTTTGAAACTGCTGGAAGATAACAGAGGAGAAACACTTGAAGCCATAGACACAGGCAAAGACTTTTTGTATAGAATTCCTATAGTGTAGTAAATAAAATCAACAATCAAAAAATTAAAATCAAAGGAAACAAGGTGATAACATAACCTATAGTATGGAAGATAATCTTTGTTGTTACTCAGTAATAGAGGATATTAATCCTTTAGATGTTAATCTAGAATATAGAAAGAACTCAAAAAATTTAACTCTCCAAAACAAGCCAAACAAAAAATGGGCAAATGAACTGAACAGGGGCTTCTCAAAAGAAATATGAATAACTACTACGTATATGAAAAAAATGTTCAACGTCTTTGTCATGGTTTATATCCAGATGTCCTTCCAAAGCCTCATGCACTCATAGGTGGTGCATTTGGGAGGTGATGGCATCACAGGGATGTGTTACTCATCAGTGGATTAAGGTGAAGCCCAGTCAGAGGAGGTGGATCACTGGAAGGGTGCATCTCCTTCCCTCCCTTTGATCTCTCTCCACTTCCTGACTGCCACGAGCAATTCTCCTCTGCCATGCTGCCTTGGAACCAGCTGACTATGGACTGAAACCTCTAGAAATTGTGAGCCTAAATAAACCTTTCATTCTTTAACTTGTGGATGTCGAAAATTGTGTTCCAGCAGTGAGAAAGTAATTAAGATGATCTTTATCTATTAGAGAAATGGAAATCAAAATTACCTTGAGATTTCACCTCACCCCTATCAGAATGGCTATCATGAGACTGCTGCCTGCCTAGGATTCAGGGAAAAAGGAATCCTTTTGTGGGGAATGTAAATAAGCACTATGTAAATCAGTATGGAAATTCCTCACAAAACTAAAAATAGAACTATTATATGATCCAGCTATACCTCTTGGGTATATATTCCTGAATTAAAACATATTATACAGATACTCATGCTTATAGCAGCACAGTTCACAATAGCTAAGCAGCACAAATAGACTAGATGCCCACCAACAGATGAACAGATAAAGACAATGTGATACATATACAATATATACAATAAATATTATTCAGCCATAAAGAATAAAATCATGTAATCTGCATGAAAATGGATGGAACTGGAGATCATCATGTTAAGTGAAATAAGCCAGATTCAGAAAGTTAAACATCACATGTTTTGTTATATGAGAAACCAAATAAATAAAGGAGATATGACAGAAAAATAGAAGGTAGTCATTTGGAGATGGGGAAGGGAGCATGGCTAGGTCACAAGAAAGGGAGAGGTAGGTAATGAGACTGAAAATGATTCAAATAACAAACTTCACCATTCAACAACTGGGATCTCATCTTACTAAAAAGTTTTGCATGTCAAAGGAAATCTCCAACAGAGTGAAAAGAAAACCCACGAACTGGGAAAATATCTTAGCCAATTGTCCATCAGACAAAGGACTTCTATCTAAAACATATAAAGAATTAAAAGAAATTAGGTCCCCAAAATTCAAGGACCCAATCCAAAAATGGGCATCTGAGATGAATACACACTTCTCAGAGAAATACAAATGGCAAATAAATATATGAAAAAATGTTCGACATCAATGATCCTTTGGGAAATGCAAATTAAAACACTGAGATTCCATCTCACTCCAGAAAGAATGGCCAAGATTAAAAAATCAACCAACAACAAATACTGGAGGGGGTGTGGGGAGAAAGGAACTCTTCTCCACTGTTGGTGGGAGTGTAGACTGGTGCAACCACTGTGGAAGTCAGTGTGGAGATTCCTCAAGAAGCTAGGATTAGAGATCCCATTCAACCCAGCTATCCCACTTCTGGGCATTTTCCCAGAAGAACTGAAAACATCATACCACAGTGATATTTGTGCACCCATGTTTATAGCAACCCAAGTTGTAATAGCCAGATCTTGGAAACAACCCAAGTGTCCATCAATCAAAGAATGGATAAAAAAGATGTGGTATTTTTATACAATGGAGTACTGCTCAGCTATTAAGAAAGACTGCATGGAGACTTCTGTAAGTAAATGGATACGACTTGAGACCATACTCATAAGTGAGATAAATCAAACCCACATGTGTAAATACCATATTGTCTCCCTAGTGTAAGAAACTGAAAAAGTATATTTGATCCAAAATCTATAATAAATACTATGTAAGGGTAAAAAGCTGCTCGAAGAGTAAAAGTAATTGGGAAGGGAAAAGGGGGAAAGAGGGAAGGGAAAAGGAAAAGATATAAATCTGTATATGTATATCTGTAACATAACTAAAACATACAGCTGAGTGTATTAGTTATTCAGAAAGAACAGTTAATACTCATATGATTACATCAATTTTACATGTCTATATCTGTTAATGTAAACAACCATTTTGAAGATAACAATATGCAATATTGCAACCATTGTCAAGTTTCTATCATCCTGTTTTGTAAACCTATAATGTTAGTGTTGTGCATTTACTCTAGTCGTTTGTCTCTTTTGCTTTTTGTCTTTCTTATATGTGTCCTTTTTTCTCTTAAATAAAAAAAGAATAAAATATGATACATGGGTAGAGTTGTTAATAAATAATCTCTCTTATGACTTATATCTATATGCTCCCTTAAAGCCTCATGTGCTCATAAGTGGGGCTTTTCAGAGGTGGCTGGATCTAAGGTGTGTGAATATAGATTAAGGCTATGTGATCATTGGATTAGTCTATTGATTGGTTTAGCACATTCTGAGTGTGGATAATGAGAAAGCCCACCCTGGGTGTGGGTTGCACCAACCAATACACTTACAGCCTGAATGGAATGTAAAATGGAAAGAGAGGCTCACTACTCTGGTGCTGCATGCCTGCCATGCTATGGACTGTTTCTCCTCTGCCATGCTGCCTTGCCTTGGAGCTGACTATGCACAGAAACCTCTACAAACTGTAAGCTAATTAAACCTTTCCCCCTTTAACTTGTAGGTGTTGGGTATTTTGTCCCAGCAATGAGGAAATAACTAAGACATTCTCCTATATAAGGGGGAGACTTTTCAGTATTACATGAACAACCTTAAGTGTTCCCTATAAAAGTGTAGCTTTAATAGTATCGGTGTATCTTTGTGATTGAGTTAGAAGAAATAGCAAAATTATTACCCTTTCTACTGAAGATAACTGTTGTTGTAATCCATCACATTTTTTGTTTGCTTCCTCAAAAAGATTTTTATATTTTTCTATTTGGGACTGTTGTACATTAATTGTTCGCTGCTGTCTTGCACAATCTTCTTCAAAATTTTTTACTTGAGACTTTAAATCCTGAATATCATCCTCCTATGGTTACAAAATTATAGATTATATAACAAAATGCACCAGGCAGTATCAAATCAAAGCAGAAAACAAAAAAGCTTCATATGGTTTTAATGAAATATTATACAGTTAATAAAGCAAAACAAAGTATATTCCACTTTCATCTTCAGAAATGGAATTCAGATATTAGTCTGAGAGAATTCTTATTAACAAGTTTTAAAAATTCTTTAGCTCTAGAATAATTCAACATCTCAGAATAAAGGTCAGTATTTTTTATGATGACAACTCAAAATTTGACTAAATTACATCCAAATAAGGATATTCAACAAATATAATTAAAGTTGACCCTCAAATGTCTTTGGGGGGAATTTTCCTTTTTATTAGCACAGTACATCATGTTTATATTCCTTTTATGGAGTTAGTTCATGTTCATAACGCATCTTAATTCTTTTTTTCATCTCCTTTCCTTTCCCTCGCCCCTTCTCCCTCCATCTTGATCCCCTTCCCACTTGAGAAGAGGTATTTCTTTTGAGAGGTTTTATGACACTGGGGATCGAACTCACAAGTTCACGCCCGGCAGACAGGCACTTAAGCCACTGAGCCAAACTCCTGGCCCTAGTTTTTTTTGAGGCAGGGTCACACTATGTAGCTCAGGCCAGCCTTGCACTCGCGTTGTAGGGGAAGCCAGCTTTGAACTCACAATGCTCCTCCTACCTCAGCCTCCCAAGTGCTGGGATTAAAGGCGTGCACCACCACGCCCGGCTTTTTGAAAGGCTTTAAAAACTTACCTTTTTATTGCATTCACAAACAACATTATCCAGTTCCTCCTGCATAACATGGAGTTTGGCCTTTAGAAATCTGATCTGTGCCTCTGTGGATTTAAATAATTATTTACTGGCGTTTGCTGAATCTAAGACATCACCAACTGTAAGACAGACCATTATTTTATAAGGAAAAATGTTCCAAATGGGGAGTCCAATAATATATCCTTACTGGGGGACATTAAAGACAGCAAATGCTCTCCTCTCTCCTCTCCTCCCCTCGCTTTTCCTCTCCTTTCTTTTTTCCTTGCTTTCTTTTTGGTACTGGGAATTGAATTCAGGACCTCACGCTTGCCTGGCAGGTACTGTGCCACTGAGCTAAATCCCCAGTCACATCAAGTGCTCTTGTAAAAGTAAGTTGGAAATAAATCCACTCAGCAGAAAGGAACAGCTAGGAATTGTTCATATTTCCTCATGGAAACTGAGTTAATAAAGGGGGAGGGGGAAAAACACCTCTCCTGAGAATACAACCCACTAGCTAACCCACTTGCTAACTAAACTCACACTGAGGGGAGTGACCCAAAACATGTCAAACAGAATTTACAGTGGTCTCAGGGTCAGTAAGTTCCCTGGGTGTTCTACAGAAGCAAACATAAGTCCTTTCTAGCAAAATTCTACTTCAAATTTTACAAAGCAGTGTATGTTTCCAAACTACTTTTTTATTTTTTTCTTCTAACACGTAGGCCTGCCATTCCAAGCAGTCATCTGGAATAAGGGAAAATTCTTCTAAGAAAGGGAAGACACTGAGACAGAGTGGCAGACAGGTAATTCAGCAGGAAGAAAAAAGGAGCATTAGAGTCTGTTTGTCTTGGTTCTGTTTCTGGAAGCAGGAACATGGTAACAGGCCCTGGGTAGCTCTCTAATGATGAACAACCACTGTTGGGCCATCATGTCCTTGAAGCCTTTTTCATACAGGCTGAAAGACAGCTGACTTCCTGCTTTATTTACCTTCTCTCCCTGCAACTATCCCAGAAAGCCTGATTAGGCTAGCAAATGTCATAAAATGCATAAATGAATTGCTATTCACTTAGGATTAATATGCAACTCAGTAATCATTACACGTACAAATCAGTGTGATTTTTCACAGAATTAGTGAATTTTAAAGGTAAGATTTTATAACCATCTAATATAAACTGCTAAATTTCAAATGATGAAATTCTTATTACAAAAGGGCTAAGTGGTTTCCTGATATCATGATCAATTGCTATTTTACAGTTCAGCAATAACTGTGCTCATACACAGTCAATTGTCTTAGTTTTTGTTGTAATAGCATAGGTGGTTCCTCTTACATTAAACAACTTCAGAGGCATTACTGGTAACTAATGTAATTTTTTTTTTTTTTTTTTTTGGTACTGGGGATCAAACTCACAACCTCACGCCTGCCAGGCAGGCGCTTAAGCCACTGAGCTAAATCCCTGGCAGCAAATGTTATATTTTTTGATGTGCCAAACTTAGTATTATTATTTGTCTAGTGTTAAGCAGAGGATGCATTAGTAAGGAAAACTAAATTAGAAAACTCATTTGAGTATACCCAATGCAACATCAATAATTCATTTATCCTTTGGCATGTGTTGACTTAATACCCAATAAATGAGATATAATTGCAAATTAAAGGAATTTAACTTTTTTCATTTTAATGTTTTAATGATAAACCATATGGCATTTTAATTTTACTTGAAAGTGCTCAATAAATCCAAAATCTTTTAGTTTTTACTTTTTATAATAGGAAACATCAAGTAGATACAAAAGTAAAGAGACAAGTTCAGTGAACCCTCACTTAACCTCCACCCACTTCAACAGATACTAACACATGAACAATTTTACCTTTAATTCCATACTCATTTCACGTCCCACTAGATTATTCATTAAACAAAACTAAGACATCATGAAGAAATTTTTAAGCCCAAGAAGCAATTCTCAAAGATCTCCTATTCCAAGTAATTGTGATAACAGGGAAAATGACAATCAAAAGAAAACCTACTTGTTCCAATATCTTTACTAACACCAGAGAAAATCTCATCATCTGAATGTTCAGGTAAGTCTTCTTCCTTCAGCTGCCCTTCAATTTTGCTAATTGTCTTTGCAAGAGAAAAGTCTGAGAAATCCTCTGGAATGGCAACATCATTGGCAGTTTGTACATTGCAACATTTCAATTTAACACTAAGAAATAAAAATTAAATATATATATATATAAACAAAAACAGGAAGGTATAAAGGAAATATTGCTTTTGCCCAAATGAAAAAGCAAATCAAAAGTATTACAAATTTTAAATTTATGATGAAATATACAATTGATAGTTTCAAAGACCACAAGACTGAATAGACTTTCAGGGACTGGTCAACAAAACCTAAGTCCAGTCCCTGTCCTACGAAAATATCATTAAAAATGACATTAAAGCATTTTGAAGTGGTGAATTCACTTAAAACATTTCCATCAACTGCTACAAAATATTTCCAAGTAGAAAATGTTTTAAATCACTGAATGTGATGAGATACGCATGGTGTAACCATGTATTTTGGGTATATAAATGTCTGGAGAAATAAAAACAGCTTAATAATTAAAAATGATGGTGTTGTGAACTACAAAACTAAACTGAAAGTAATACTTTAAAACTATATTGTACCTTGAATTTGCTTTCCTTCCTTTATTTGCAGACTGTAGCTTGTTTTGAACTTTGTTTATAGGCCCAGTGTTTTTGTTCTTCAGCTAGGAGAAAAAAAATTGAAACTAAATCTAATTATTTGCCAAGGAAAGTAATTTCATAACACATGTAACTGCTACTTTGCTACAAATAAGACTGTTATTTTCACTGAATTAATTCAGTTGTATTTTTAAGAATCCCAGAGTTGTGTACCTTTGACCAGCTTGCATATCACCCAGAACAAGAGATTCAAGGATGAGGAAAATGACTTCCAAAGCTTTGAGGACGTTCAGCTGGTTAGTGGAATACTAAATCTGGATATTCTGACCCAGAGTTTAGTTCTCCTCACTTAACCAACTATGTCTCAGCCTGGCCTCCCCCAGCCTTCAGCTACACAGTTGCCCTAGCCTAGATCTTCATGGGTGGGGAGCTTACAGATCCTGGAATACCCAGGGTCTAAAAGAATGATCTCCATGCTGTGAATATTTAAATGGTTGAATGAAGCTTTATATAGTCTTTTTTTTGTATGTGAGCACATTTCTCTTTCATATCTTCTCTCTTAAGCTGTAGAAGAAAACTGCAAAGTATAAGGTTACGATCTTATTTCACTTAAAATTTTTCCACTATGTTCCAAATTGTTCAGTGAAATTACGAGACAAAAATGCTTCAACACACACAAATGCATCCCATCAGAGAATTTGCATGTATATTCTGTTTTACTGTATCACACTCCTTCTCTAAGAAAAGTCTAAAGGAACTCAATTCTACAGAATGAAACTGCATTCAAAGAAAGTGTGATTTCATACCTTAGTTTCTTGATGTACATGAATTATCCCTTCAGATGATAACGGATCTCTACAGACCAAAAATAAACATTATTCATGAATAACAGATGATACTAAGCTGAGAAAATGAAATTTACAGCAATCATATTTGAAAGGGAAAATATACATGACTATTGATATAATTCTAGTTATTCATGTGTTTATTTTGATAAATTATGCATAAAACTATTTCTGTATCTTTCAAAGATACATAAATTAGAATTATATTGTGCTATAATTCTAGTTATCCACATTAATTTATTTTGAATGAGCATCCTTAGAAATGTGCTTTGGTTAAATAATTTGCCTCTGATAATATCATGGTTTGAGTCTGGGTATCCCCGCAAAGCCTGATTCTAGAGTTTGTGAATGACTCAGGGTCCAATGCTGGGATTATGGGTGTGAGTGCTACACCCAAGTGGGTGTGGCCTATACACAATGTAAGGGACAGAAAGTCTTCTCTCTCTGCTCCTCCCATTTTGCTCTTATTGTCTTTTGTTGTTTTCCACTACCATGAACTACTGCCCTCTGCCATGTGCCACTCTGCCTTGGAGTCAGCTGATTAATTGGGACTGAAACCTCCATAAACTGTGAACTAAAAAAACCTTTCCTTCCTTAACTTTGGGTGTCAGGTATTTTGTCTCAGCAATGAGAGAAAAGAAACCAAGACAGATTAAGATACTATATTGCCAACATTTTCATAGGTGAATCTAACATACATTTAGTGATTGGAAATCGTAAGGAGTGATAATTGGTGACACAGAGGAATCATCTACTTTACAAAATTATTCAGCACATAATTTTTTACTGTGAGCATATTCTGTTATCATTCTTCTAATCGTTTAAGTAACTGGTCAGTGTTCATTTTCCCCATTGCACTGTGAACTCTGGTGGAGAGGGGAGGGTGGAAGTCAGCTGTACCTTTTTCACTATTCAGTAGCTACTACCTGGCATAGTACCTCACATGTAAGTTCTTAGCCTGGCATGAAATAAATATATGCTGAATGAACAAATACATCTAAACTGCAATTAATTTTATACCCATTTTATTTTAGATTTTTTAAATGTTTGTAGTTTAAAACGAGAGTATTTATGAGGATTCACTATGACTCACAGGCTGAATCCACCCACATCTATTTATTACATACTGTAATGCAGTTATCACTGTACAACAGCAAAGTTAGGTAGTTGCAATAGAGCTGTATGTACCAAACCCGGAAAGTATTTACTATCAGGCTCACTACAGAAAAAATTTACCTACTCCTGATAATTGTCTGTAAGCATCCCTATTAGTATTTCTAAAAACATACCAAATTAGCATCTATGAAACAAAAAAACTCCATCACATTTCCTAAGAACTCCTAACCATAGGAGACAATGACATAAAAAATAAAGTTACTTTCCATCAGATGGCACCTGCTGAACTGGTCTTGAAAACATTTTTTTCAATATTTCACACAAATATTTTTAGGTATCATTAATTAACTACAACCACTTAAAAGAGCTACTAGAAATAGCTCTGGGAAGAGATAAAAGGCTTTTTGAAAATGTCTTAAAATTAAAGAAAAAAAATCATTCAACATGAAAATTTCTTCGAAAATGTCTTAAAATTAGAGAAAAAAGAATCATACAACATGCAAATTTCATGTCAAATTAATGTTTGACATTTCCTTGGTTTATTTTCTGTACCTCTCATTCCAGTACATTTTGGTCAAAGAAAAAAAAACCCATTTAATGGTTATCTCTATCTCAGCTATCAGTGGTAATAATTTGCTTGTATATTTCTATGCAAAATGAACTACAACAGGGCTTTGTTTGTTTTTGTTACATTTCCCCATCAAAGCTTTGTAACAGGATTGAAATGATTTGTGTGTAAACCTTGCTTTCAACAGACTAAGGATACATATACTTGTTATTACATCTAATGTCATCCAGGAACCTCACACTTTGAGGGGTGGAACTTTTGGAGGGTAGCTGGATTACAGGGGGTAGAGCTGACTGGCTGTTAAGAGACGGGGTTTGGTTGGAAGAGGCGGCTGCCAGGGTGGGGGTGTGGCCTGGAAGGGTTCATCTCCCTACCCAGCTCCTCCCTTCATTTTCTGCTGCCTAATTGAGATGTCCCTTTGTCATGTTATCTGGTCTGGGAACCAGCCAACCACAGACCAAAACCTCTGCACACCTGTATAAAAATAAACCTTGCCTCCTTTAAACTATGGGTGTTTGGTATTGTGTCTCAGAAACAAGAAAGTGACTAAGACAATACTGTATTTTAGGAAACTAAATTCTGCTTTCTTCATCATATTTTCCAACAGAGTAAACCTGAGTACTGGGTATCTATTATACTATACACTGATGGATTATAATTATTTTGGTGAATTATCATTGTGCCAACTTGAAATGTATAGTCTCTTTAGAGGTTTGACTCCCATCTTCAACAATTTCCAAGAAAGAATCAAATATGCTGTTTCACATGGAAAAAGTCATCTGTTTAAACAGCAGGATTTTAAAAAATTCACCATATCTAGGTCACCAATCTGCACTTAAGGAATATTTAATAAAAGAGAATCAACATTTATTTTTATGTTTGTGAAATCAGCCTCTCACTTGCTTCAACAGAAATTAAGGATTATCTATTACTACCACCACTTTAGTCATTTAGTTTACTAGATAAGAGTCATGAATATATTTGTAACCTGAATTTTGAATTGTTTTTCCAGTACTATGGATTGAACTCAGGGAGTATTGACCTATATCTTGGTCTGACCTTTAACTTGAGATCCTTCTGCCTCAACCTCCAGAGGAGCTATGATTACAGGCGTGTGTCACCACACCCAGATTCAAATTTGGGAATTTTGGTAACTGTTAAATATATCTTTACATAGATCATTACACATAATAAAGTAGTTTTATGTTTTAGGTCCGTATTACATGTATCGAATAGTGATATGAGATATGTTTACTAAATAAAACCTTTAGAAGCGAGGCAGGACAAGATGGTGGAACAGTAAACAGCAGGGTAAGTGGCCTCCCTGAAAGATACTATCCAGATGCTGGAATATAGCAACATGGGGAAGACAAAAAGGAGGGAGGTGGGTCCTCTGGACCCAGGAAGAATCTAAAGCAAGAATTGAAGCCCACAAAAAGAGTGGAAAGAGGCACTTAGACAAGGAGGGCGGTGGCTGGCGGCACCTCTGCCTGGAGCCGGACCCACTCAGTGAAAGAAATTGCTGCAACCTGGGGACACACGGTCTGAGAGCTGTGGCCGCAGCGGGCAGCAACCCTAAAGTCCTCAGCCCAGCGAGACAGTGTCGGAGGTCAGCAGCAGTGGACAGGGGGAGCAGACCTGGAGAACTGTGAATGAGGAGGTCCCTAACCTCCTGCATGAGGGGGAGATTGGCGGGGAGACATCTTGGAGTTGGGCTGGGGACTCCTGGCTGAGCGCGGACCCACAGAGTTTACTCAGGCTGAGCCCTGTCCCTGTGAGCATACTGGGGACCATCTTGGAGGGTCCCTGCAGGTGACAGGCTTGGTCTGGAGACTGCAGCTCCACGCGCGCTTCAGGGGTGTTGTGGAGAGTCCACGGGTGACCGGCCCACTAGCCCAGGTTCTCAGGCAGCCGCCGGCCCCTGTGCACACCCCACCAGCCATCACGGAGGCATGGCAGGCTGAGGAAAGGCAGTGGAGAGCGCTCTAACAGCGCCCCCAGTGGCAACCATCAGATATCCATAGTCAGCACCAGCTGGAGGAGCCAGTCTCACTTCAGAGAGGTTGCAGCCAAAGCCCAGAGTGCCTGGGTCCCCAGTACAAATTCGCCCAGGGGAACACAGGAGTATGCCAAGACAAAGAAGCAGGGGGCAGTCTCTGGCCTCCAGTTCAAGCAGAGCAAGCCCAGGAGATGCAAACGCAAAGGAGATCGGGAGTCCCACAACTGAAGTTTCTAAGGTGATGGCAACTGAAGTAAAGAAATAACTTCAAGAGGGTATAAAAGAAATTAGAACAGAAATACTATCTCAACTAAAAGAAGAAATGAAAACCATAATAAAAGAACTGCTAGGCAACCCTAAAGGAGACATAGATGAAAAAATGGAGCATAGGAAAATGAGGGAAACCTGGAATGAACAATACAAAAAAGATTTAGAACACATGAAACAGATTCAAAGAGATTACCATGAATGCAAAAAATCCAATGAAAGCTGGCAAAACAACCTGAAGGAAACTAAAGATAGACTTTCAAACCTTGAAGACAGGTTTGCAGCCTGTGATCGTGAAAGGAAACATCTCTTAAAAATAACAAGAAACCTGGAAGTAACAATACAATGGCTGCAAGACAACCCAAAGAAACATAACTTAAGAATTAAAGGTGTGAGTGAAAAAGCAGGGGTCAACACAAATCGAATTAAAAGACTATTTACAGAAATAATTTCAGAAAACTTTCCAAGCATGGGAACAGGAAGTGACTTTCAGATAAGTGAAGCATACAGAACTCCAGCTAAACATAACCAAAATATACCTACACCTAGACATATAATAATCAAGATCCCAGAAATTCAACACAAAGACAGAATATTAAAAGCTATTAGAGAAGAAAAACAGATCACCTACAAAGGAAAACCAGAATCACAACAGATTTCTCAACACAAACCATCAGGTCCAGAAGAGCTTGGAGTGAAGTATTTCAAGCCCTGAAAGAAAACAACTTCCAACCCAGATTGATGTACCCTGCAAAACTATCTTTCAAAATCAACAGAGAAACAAGATACGTCCACGACAAAGAACAACTAAAGGAATTTATGACAACCAAGCCAACCCTACAAAGAATACTGAAAGGCATTTTAGAGAGAGAAAAAAAGTCCACAGCTCCAGAAACAGTGGCAGAGGGATGTCATCGAGTGGGGCAGACAATTGAATAATCCATCATCGGGATTTGAGTCCAGTAATGTCTTCAATGAGCTGTTTAGTTTGATCTCATTCTATCTCATCCTGCCTAATTTTATTATATATGATGACACAGACAGCTATTCCAAAGATAACAAAATATATTAGGATAGCTTTTATTGATATTTGATCAGCCTGTTTTGAAACCCTGTATTGCTTTCATTGTTCTGTTTTGAGTGATTTTAACCTATTTTAATTTGTTTGATTGTATTATAACAGATGATATAAGCAACTGATTAGAAGATAATATGAGGCATTATAGAAATCAACGTTGTATTACTATGTATTGCTTCCACTGTTTCATCTTTTATTGGTTTTATTCAGTACTACTTTGTTTGATTATATTAGGCCCGATGGTATAGGCAGTCATTTTGAAGATAACAAGAGGTATTACAAGGGGAAAGGAGGAAAGAAGGAATGGAAACAGAAAAAGACATAGATTTATAAGTGGGTATACATAACATGGTCAAAATGACTATATTACTAAATGCATTAACTACTGAGAGAGAACAGTTGATACTCAAATGATTAGATCAATTTTACATGTCTATATCTGTCAATCTGAGCAACCCCTTTGAAGGTAATGATATACAATGTTAGAGCCACTGTCAAACTCCAATCATCTCATTTTGTAAACCTATAATGTTACAGTATCGTATTTGTTGTTGTTGTTTGTTGGTCCCTTTAGCTTTTTATTTCTCTTTTCTGTGACCATTGTTTTATTTTTTTATTGGCTTTATTCTGAACTATTTAGTTTGATTATATTAGGCCTGATGATATGGGCAGTTATTTTAAAGACAACAAGAGGTATTCTAAGCGGAAAGGAGGAAAGAAGGAAGGGAAAAGGAAAAAGACATAAATTTATAAATAGGTATATATAAGATAGTTAAAACGACTATATTACTAAATGCATTAGCTATTGAAAAAGAACAGTTAATACTCATATGATTAGATCAATTTTACATGTCTATATCTGTTAATCTGAACAACCCCTTTGAAGGTAATGATATGCAATATTACAACTACTGTCAAATTTCAACCATCTCATTTTGTAAACCTATGTTATTGTATTGGATTTGTTGCTCTTTGGTTGTTTGTCTCTTTTGCTTTTTGTTTCTCTTTTCTCTTAAATAAAAATAAATAAATAAATAAAAATAAAAAAATAAAACCTTCAGAAGCAACTCATTGGAGAAGTTTTCTGGGAGCAGGATCCAGTTCATGTACTGACCACTGTACTACCAATAGCTAGACCTGGCACTAGGTATTCAAACATTTTTTGTTTCATGTTTATTGAAATACAATTTATACATCATAAAATACATCATTTATAGGTATACAGCTCAAAAATTTTAACAAGTAAGATAGTCACATAACCACCACAACAAGTAAGATAGAGAATATTTCCTCTATTCCCAAAGTCCCAAGGACTCCTTGGTGTTTAGTTCCCTGATCTCTGTTCACAAACCCAGATGACCACTAACCTAAGTTCTGTCCCTATAGTTTTGAATTTTTCAGAATGTCTAATATAGCTGAGCCCCATATTGGCTTCATGGGCAGTGGACTATAAGAACTGAAAAATTCCCACTCCCCAGTGGAGCCATACTTCACATGATGGTCATACAAAGACAAGACAGTCTATCAGTGCATTTTGCAGAACATATCCCACCATTACTCAATGCATGGCTATAAATGAAAACACAGATCACAGATTTTTTTTGTTTTTTTTTTTTGCGGCATCGGGTATTGAACTCATAACCTCACACCTGTCAGACAGGCATTTAAGTCACTGAGCCAAACTCCTGGCCCTGATCACAGGTATTTTTGAGCCTGAGATCTGAGGCTTAGCATCTATATTGTTGCCACACCAGTTGTTCATTTCTAAGTAGTATTCTACCACACAGCTATTCTGTAATACATTTATCTACTCTCCATTTGATGATTTGATGGATTATTTGAGTTGTTTCTAGTTTTGGGCAATTAAAAATAAAGCTGTTCTAAACATTTACAAGCAGTTTTTTTGTTGTTGTTGTTGGTCTTCATTTTTCTAGAATAAATATCTCAGAGGGAAACTGCCGGATTGTTTGCAATAATTATTTTCAAGTAAATGAATAATATCCTGGTGTTTTAAGTACAAGCCTGCCTTAGTTACTTTCTTGTTGCTGGGACAAAATACCCGACATGCAAAGTTAAAGAAGGAATGGTTTATTTTTGGTCACAGTTTGTAGAGGTTTCAGACCATAACTGGCTTGCTCCAAGGCAGGGCAGCATGCTAGTGGGGTTGATCCATCACTGAAATGGCTACTAAATATGTAACTAATGGTTGGTGGTATACACAGTATGGATATGTCAGACAAAGGGATAATGCGTGAACGAGGCAGCATGGAGCAGGACAGAGATTTCATCAAGATGCAATTTAAAATTTGTGCATTGTCTATTTCTGGAATTTTCTACTGACTAATGCAAGAAACTTGGAATGCTTGATGCTCACCATTGTTTCTGCTACAGTAAGATTTTATAGTTTGATGTGCAAAGATCCTATACTTTTCATGTTACATTGATCTCTAAATATTTATGGTTCCCTAATTTCTTGGCATATGCTATGATTTGGATCAAAGTGTCCACTCAAATACTCATGTGTTCAGAGGCAGAGCTTTTGGAAAGTGGTTAGATCATGGAGGCACTAACCTTACAAGCAGATTACCCTACTGGTGAGTTCATGAAGTGAATGGGCTGGTTTGAGGTGGGGCCTGGTTGAAGGAAGTCAGTCCCTGCGACATCCTTTCGAAGGGCTCATCTCTCCTGGGGCTCTTCCTCTGCTCTCTACTTCCTGGCTGTTATGAGGTGAGCAGCTTTCCTCCATAATGATGCTTTGTCATGATGTCTCTGCCTTGGAACCAGCCTAGCATAGACTAACACCTCTGAAACCATGAGCTAAAATAAACTTTTGTTTCTTTAAACTGTCTATGTTGGGTATTTTATCCCAGCAACAAAAAACTAACAACCTTTCAGACATTTATGTGAAATTCAAGAGAAAATAGAACATGTATTATCCTTTCTAATTTGATTGTCTTTACTTAATCTCCATACACATTTTAAAAGAAAGGTAGTACAGTATATGAGAACAAGTTTAAAAATTATATCATTTGTGATTTGAATCTCAGAGAAAGGATGGACTTTTCTTATGCCTTTTTGGCAAGCTACTGAGCCTCTCACTTCTCAGAAATGCACTTTTTAAAAGGAGAATAAAAGCATTTATTTTAAAACATTTGAGAGTTACATAACATAAAGTAAATGGCTTGCCTTTTAATATCTAACTAGCATATGACTCTAGTTATTATTTTATGTATTACTCCTCTTCCAATTATGAGCTTTCAACATCTGCATGTGAAAAAATTATATAGTAAAGATATATAATTGAACATTTAAAAAACTAGTGTTTTTGAGAATTTAAATCACTTACCTTATTCTATAATCATCTTCCACTTCATATGATTTATTTTGTGTTGAAAAAGGCCTAGACTGTACCTCTTGCTGATCTCTCTAAATAAGTAAAAGATAAGTCATATGTAACACAGAAAAAAAAGTAAAACTAAGATATATTCAAGTACCTTTCAGAACATTAATCATTTCAAAGTTTTCCATGGTTTTTATAACATGAAAACAAAGAATTTGAAAGACGATTAGTATGAAAATGAGGCCTCATATATTACAGCTTCACTTTTCATTTGTTCTGGGTTAAGAAAGTCAATGCAAAGGGGAAAATAAAAGAATGCAGAGGCTCTTTTAAGATATTTTCAATTCCTGTTTTCCTACTAGAGTCTTCTATTGTTATATAGCATGCAATAAAAATTAGAAAGAGACAAGATTCTTTAAAAATCCAATTATTATGTGGCAAAATGTCTCAAATCAGGTAAAATCTGTGTTGTGAATACCATAAAGATGCTAAAAATCAATTATCAGGAGTAAAAGCTTTGGCAAAGATGTATCAAGAAAGGAAAGCAAATAAACACATTCTGCAGGGTCAAAATTATATTCAGTAGTCAGCTTCTGTGGGCCAGGGGGACGGGGGTGCAATGCCTTTCCTCTTTTCCAGTCCTTCTCAGTTTTCTTCTTTGCTTTCTTTTGGAAGAAAAAAAAATTGTTTTTAGGTGACTCTACATATGAATCTCCCATTTTACTATAATGTGGGGTACTTCTGTACAAGTACTTTCCTGTTCTAACACTGGCAAGACTGAAAGTGGAATAAAAACATTTGTTTCTACTAAAACAAAAAAAATTATTTTGGAGACAGGGTCTCACTATGTAGTCCAGACTGCTCTTGAGCCGGCAGTGATCCTCCTGCCTCAGCCTCCTGAGTGCTGGGATTAGTTGTATGCCAACACGCTTGACAACTCAAATATTTAATTAAATATACAACTAGCAAATCTGTAAACGTTATCTAATTATTTGAAGTGTTACATATGACACATTTCTTATTCTTAAATTAACAAACAGGTATTCGTAAAAGGCATTGAAATATTGCTAGATTTCTTTTCTTGCCTCCATCAATTCCACTTTTGTGAGAAGGAAGACATAATTATACTAGGGTAGGAACTGGTAAGTTTGAATGCACCCACTTCATTCCTCTAAAGAAGGCTACTCTAGTCTATATATAATTAAAATTGCAAACGCTGATGTGCAAGGAGAGCTGCTTGAGCAGGAACATCCCAATCGGTATCAGTACGGAGAATGCAATTCTTAGATACAACCTCACAACATTGTTCCTGACTAAAAATGTGGTTGTATTCTAGCCCTAAGAATCTGAATTAGATTCAACTGCACAGTTTAAGAAACAAATTACCTTTTAAATATCAGTGGTGACTGTTATCTATTCGACTTTCATCTAGAGGCAATTTGATTTCTATCCCTGTTGAATTATCCATGTTAATTCTACACAGCCACTCTGAAACACTAATTTTCTGGTACTAGAAAAGATTGTTACATATCAATTTTGTTATATTATTGCAGCACCCAAATGCATTCTTTCAGTGGCATTTAGGAAATGTATGCTTACCAAACTGGATACTTGTATGTACACATAGCTATATCTCTGCATATATATTCAGGTTAAGTTTATGATGATTCATTGAGCTGAACATTTATGCTTTGGGTACTTTTTTGTATCTATGCCGTACATCAAAATAAAAAGTTAAAAAACTAGCACTTACATGGAATTATTAATTGTTCATCTACTTACTATTGCTTCCTCTGCTTGTCGAACAAGATCAGCTGTTTTTGCTTCCAATTCTGCATTTAAACGCCTAAAAGCAGAAAATAAGTTAATAATGTGCTATAATGAAATCTTAATAAAAACAAAATAAACTTCAGCAATTACATATTACCAACTAACCTAAACAACAAACACTAAAATATACATATAACATTCTTACTCAAAAATGAACATAGCTATTAGAACATATCTCTAAATCCCCATGTTCTTTCCTTCTTTGTGGTAAGATGACCAACACTGTAAGTACTGGGCTCTCTGTAGCCTATTGTTCACTTCAAGTGAAATAGATTATCTGACTAATAAATTCAGGAAGAATAAACGGGGTGAATTCTACAGGCTTGGTTTATCTGCACAGAATACAAATTTTAGCCTTGCTACAAACGCGGTCCTTGCTGGATCTAAGGCTGGGGGGAAGCCAGCCTGTGTAACTGGGGAGCTAACATGGGGTTTTGTGAGCGTGCACAATGGGGCTTGCAACTCAATCACATATTTCAATATCAGCTTCAGCAGAAATAAAGTGGATTACTTTGACTTTCATTTGCCAGTCCATTTGGGCTGTAGAAAAGAACAAGAATACTACTCACTTGGACCCATTAAAGACTGCAAGAATGACAATATCATTGAGGGAAATTGTTTTTAAATGAGAAAACTGTTTATAACCCTAATCATCATCATCTAACCATTTTTATTTTTGATATTCTCTTTCAATATTCATCTACAGTATACACGCAATTTTGTATTATTTCCACAGCAAAATAGCAGGAATATGTTTATCTCTACATAATCTTTATAATAAGCACCCTACGTGTTTCCACAGTATTCCAATGATTAACATGAATATAATGTACTAAACTCTGTTCTTATTTTTGGTTCAACTCCTCTTTTCACTTTTTAAAGATCAATACTATAACAAACATCTTCAAAACCATGTAACTTTTTTCTCTTACTGAGAAGTTACATTTATAGACTATAAAGGTTCTACTGAAGTTATATGAAAGAGAAGTATTCAGGAATCTATTTTTCTTAGGTATGTGATTCAAAAGTAACACAACCACATCTTTAGGAAAAGAAGGGCGCAAAACCATCTCTCCTAAAAGAGTCTAATGTTTTAAGAAATACTTGTACTACCGTATGGTTTCTTGGTCAAAATACAAGGCTTAAAGTTACATTTAAAATGCCATTTTTCAAACTTTCCTAACACAGATCCAGAGAACCTGAAGTTTTAAATCTACATAGTTGATCAAGATAACGACTACTCTTTTTACTCCAAATCCATGAAAATGTCAAATAAAGCACAATAAAGGAAATATTGCTTAACTCAGACACAGGAAGGGGAAATGCCTTGGTACTAATAAGGAGCATTCAAAGTGAGAGCACCAACAAAAGCAGAAGCTAGAAGTTGATGCACATATAAATCGTGAAAGGCTACACTTGTGAAATACTGTTACCACTACAGAAACTCTATCTATGACCTTAGGTGAGCAGAAACAAAGCTAGAGGCATGGCAGGGAAGAATACTTTGTAAGTAATAACAACACATAGGAGTGAAACCCAAATTCACTTTATCCATGAGGTTCGGAGACACTATGCCAATACTTTATAGAAGAAAGCTGTACTGGAAACAATGAGAGTCTAACCTAGAGACAACTGGGCACTTACTTGTACTACTAAAAACTCTTACTAGAATAGAGATCATATGATAATTCTATGTGTAACCCTCTGAGGAATGGCCAGATTGTTTTCCAATTTTTAAATTACCTACTTTACTTTAAATTAAAAAGAAACAAAGTGGTTAAATATACTTTTTGTGGTAAGGGTTTACACGACGGCGAATATCCTCGTGGGATCTACAGTCAGATGGAGAAGGCAGGAAATAAAAATTAAACTAAAGAGTGCACTTATTCAATTATGCTAACTGCAAAAGCATAATGAGAGAGGAAAGGGCGGGAGAAGTGAGCGTAATGATGAAGGCCAAGCGGCAGTCAGGCAGAACCGCCGCGCTTCTCAGCCTGCGACTGCGGACGGGAGAGAGGTCACGCGTGGGGGCGCGCGTTTTCCGGCCGCCGCGGGGATCCTGAGGCCGGCCACGGAGGACAGGCCCCACCTCCACACGTGCAGACGAGGGCGTGCCTCTGCCTGCCCTGAGAAACACGCCTCCAGCTCAGAACCAGCCTATAGGAAATTCACGTCCGGTCACCTCGGGAGCGCGATGCCCCGACGCCGTCTGTCCGCGGCACCCGCTCCTCTCCGGACGAGCCCTCGGGTTTCCGAGGCCGAGGCAGGCGGGCCCGGGAGCGGACCGGCGGGGGCGGCAGGGTAGGCCGGGGTCCCGGGAGGACGCCCCGCAGGAGCCTCCGTCCACAGCGGGGAGAAGCGCGGCGGCCGCGGCTCTTACTTATACTCTCGCTCCCGGGCGAGAAGATCCAGCGACGGGAGCGGGGTCCCCGGGACGCTGCGTCTCTGCAAGAGGGAGCAAGCTGGGTGAGTCAGGGCGAAGTTCACGGTGTGTCCGCCGGCCGAGCGCGGTTTCCGGCCAGGAGGCCGGGGGGAACTCACCCTAAAGCCCAAACTTCGACTCGCCATCTTTAGCGTCCGCGACGCGGTTCCCCAGGCAACGACACGTTTTCTCGCGAGATCGCCCATTTCCCGGCGCCGGCTCCCGCTCCGGTGGGTGTGGCCCGCAGGCAGGGTGAGTGGTGTGACCTTGCAGTGTGCAGTGGAAGGAAGGCTTTCGGCCAGGAAAAGCAGGACTAGCAAGACCTTACCCTGTCGTGCTTTTCAGCTAATCTGATTCCACATCGATTTTATTTTAAATGCACTGTTAAATAAAGTTCTGAAGTTGTGATTTGTAGCTTTTAATTTTTTAAAAATCTTTTTGCGTACTGGGAATTAAACCCGGGCCCCCCTCCAATTTTTTAATTTTGGGACAAGATCTGCGAGGGTGCTAAATTGCTCAGGCCAGGCTCAGACTTGCCATCCTCCTGCCTCAGCCTTTTAGAGCGCTAGGATTAGAAGCCTGGGCCGCAGCACCCTACTGTGATTTGCAGCATATTTAAGAACCCAGTCTGGACATGCGTCTTTCCTGGTTTATGTCCTGTTTCTGCCACTAACTAGTTGCATAACAACTATCGCTCTATCTCAGGTACTTCACCTGTAAAATGGCAGTAGGAATGGTGTCCACCCCACACAGTGTTGAGGAGTGAATGAATTCATGTTTAGGATTGTGCCTAGAACACAGTTAAGCCAATAATTCCAGTTGTTTTAGAATAAAATAGGAAGTTCTGAAATAAACCTTCACATTTACAGTGAACTGATCTCCCTGCAAAGGTACCAAGATCATTCAATGACAAATGAATACTCTTCAACAAATGGAGAACTGCATATTCAAATGCAAAAGAATGAAATTGGGCACTTGCTTCACATCATGTACAAAAGAGATAAAAGACCTAAACTACAGAACTAAATACAAAGCTGTTCAAAGAAACCATACATGTAGATCTTTAGGTAATGGCTTTTTTAGTATAACACCAAGAGCACAAGCAACAGAATAAAAATAAAAAACAGGACATCACCGAAATTTAAAACTTCTGTTTCAAAAGATACCATAAAGCAAACAAACCACAGAAAGGGAGAAATTTTTGCAAAATGTATATGTGATATGGGACTTGTGTCTGAATTTATTAAGATACAAAAATAAAAGATAAAAAAGACGTTTAAAAATGGGGGAACAATCTTAAATAGGCATTTCCCAAAGAAGATATATACAAATAACTAAAAAGCAAATACTTTATGCTCGATATCATTATTCTCAAGGAAAATGAAAATCAAAATCACAATGAGAGATTTCATACTCACTAGGATGACTCTACTACAAAGAATAGACAATAGTAAGTGAGGGGAGGATGTGGAGAAGTTTGAATCCTCATATACTATAGTGGAGATGTAAGAACTTGTATAGCCATTGGGGAAACAGTCTGCCAATTCTTTGAAAATTTATACAGAGAGCTACCCCATGACCCAGCAATCCAGCTGTAGGTATATGCATAAAGAATGTAAGAACATACCCAGAAATTAAGTCAAAAAAGTGAAAGTTACCCAACTCATCATAAACTGTTTAATGGATAAGTAAGAAGTAGTATATTCATATAATGGAATATTATGTAGCAGCAATAAGGAATGAAATACCAATACCTGCTATAATATGGATAAAATTTGAAAATATGCTGTGAAAGAAGTTACTCACACAAGACAGCATAAACTATTTCATTCCTGTATGATGACATTATATGAAATGTTCACAACAGGCAAATCCATGGATAGAGAAAATAGATTAGTGGTTTTCAAAATCTGGCATATGGTGGGGGATTGGTAAGGTATTGAAGAATTCTTACCAATTGTGGTGGCACAACTCTGAATATACTAAAAACTAATGAATTGTACACTTTATGTGGATGAGTGTTAGGGAAAATAAATCAATGAGACTGTTAAAACATTAAAAAATTGTTTTAAAAGTCAAGGAACAGAGAAAGGTAGACCATGCTAATGTTAATTTTTTAAAAATTGGAGTAGTTTTATAAATTTCAAACAAAAATGACTTCAGAATTATTAGAAATGAAGAGCATTGCAGACAAATAAAAAGGTCGATTTTTTTTAGGGAGATATACTTTATTGTATAAGAATCTAACAATAGAGTGTCAAAATGCCTCAAGCAAAAACTGGTAGGACTGAAAGGAGAAATAGACAAATCTGCTGTTACATTAGGAGACTTAAACATGACTCAGTAATTGATAACTCAAGGAACAGAAAATAAGTAAGGATATATTTGCCCTAATAAGCACTATTAAACAACTTAATGCAATAGACATTTATGGAATATTCCACCCAACATTAGCAGAACACACATTTTTCTCAAAGTCACATGGAACACTCATGAAGAGACCTTGTTCTGGGCCATGAGACACACTTTAGTCCATTTAAAAGAACCGATGGTGTTAAGTGAAATAAATTGGACACACAAGCTTAAATAATTCATGGTTTCTCTTATTTGAGAAACCCAAAATATAAGTATCAAACTAAAAGATAGATCATGGAAAGTGAGGAGATAGAGCTTTCTCAAAGGAGAAGGATATTAAGAGATAGAGGGAGGAGGGAGAGAAGAAAGGGCATGGGGTGAAATAGGAATTAAAATGTGTTGTGTGCACGTATCATCTCCCCACAAGGAACATGAACATTATGTATTGCAAACATACTAATAAAAAAATAGAAATTATAGACCATTGTAACAAAGTACCACTAATGGGGTGGAGGCTGAAAATGACAGCAGTGCACTGTTACATGGTTATGGAGGCTGGAAGTACAAAGTCTTAGTATAGGTAGGGTCATTCCCCTTTTGAAACCTGTGAGAAGAAACATTCTTTGCCTCTTCCTAACTTCTAGTGATGGCTTTCATTCCCTTTTCCTTGGCTGGCTATTGCATCACTCCAGTCTTTCTGATTCTCGAATCTTATAGCATTCTCACTGTGTGTGTGTTTCTCTATACTTTTACTTCTCATAAAGATACCAGTCATATTGTATTAGAACCACTGTAAGGACTTCATTCTAATTTGAGTACATCTACAAAGACTGTTTCCAAATAAGGTTACATTTACAAGTACTGGGGTTTAGGACTTCAGTGTTCCTTTGTGGAGGATACAGTTCAATCTATAACAACAATAAAAACTATTTTCCCAGACCACAGTGAAATTAAACTAGAAACAGAAAAAAAAAAAAAGCTGGAAGATCATGAAACATATGGAAACTAAATACTTCAAAATAATGCATAAGTCAAAAAAGAAGTGCCAAGAGAAATTTAAAACATTTTGATTGAACGAAGAATGGAAAATACAACTTATCAAAATGTGTGTGGTCAGAGAAAGATCTGAGCCCCCTGAGAACCCGCCATGTTGGGTCAGGGAGGATCCAACCAGAAGACAACTAGCCTGCCTTCCTGATAAGTGGTGCAAGCAGCATGGACTCCAGGAAGAGAAAGATCTGCACTTCCTGTGAGCCTACCAGCGTGCATGCTGAGAATCAACAACTCTCCCCGCCCCCCCACCCCACCCCATAAGCAACCTGCTAGTTCAGAGGACTGGCTAAGTTGATAGAAACTAAGGTACATAAAGCAACTAAATGCTTATATTGTGTGGTTGATTTTGCAGGCCTGGGACTGGCAGTCTGAGCATCTCTTAGGAGGATGGCAGTATGCAATGTAGCAAATATGGGAGTCCCTTCTATCTTATCTTTGAGGCCTAATATTGTTCTCACTGTTTTGCTTTATTCTGATTAATTGTTTTTGCTTTATTTAACAGTCTGTTTTGATTGGTATTATTCTGTTTTGTTTTTGGTTTGATTTTACCATACCTGATGGAATGGTCAACTATTGTGAAGATAACAAGATAGACTATAGTAGCTATCATTTTCCTAGTAACCTGCCTTGAAGTTCTGTACCAGTTCTACCGCTTTGTTTTGATTGACTTTGTTCTGTTGTGTTTTGCTGGATTTTACTATCTTTAAAAAAAAATTTGTGTGGTGAAGTGAAAATAGTGCTTAAAGCTGGGCGTGGTGGTGCATGCCTTTAATCCCACCACTCGGGAGGCTGAGGTAGGAGAAGCATTGTGAGTTCAAGGCCTGCTTGGGCTACAACGCGAGCACAAGGCCGGCCTGACCTACATAGTGCGACCCTGCCTCAAAAAGCCAGGGCTGGGAGTTTGGCTCAATGACTTAAGTGCCTGCTCTGGCAGGCACAGAGTTGGGAGTTCAATCCCTGGTACCACAAAAAAAAAAAAAAAAAAGAAAAAGAAAAAAAAAGAAAATAGTGCTTAACATTAAGTGTATATATTAGGAATAAAGAACACATAAAATCAATAATCAAATCTTCCATAACTTAGGCAATTAGAGAAAGAAGTGCAACTTAAATTTAGAGAAAACAAAATAAGCCGGGCGTGGTGGCGCACACCTTTAATCCCAGCACTCGGGAGGCTGAGGTAGGCGGAGCGTTGTGAGTTCGAGGCCGGCTTGGGCTACAACGTGAGTGTAAGACCGGCCTGAGCTACATAGTGCGACCCTGCCTCGAAAAACCAGGGCTGGGAGTTTGGCTCAGTGCCTTAAGCGCCTACCTGGGCAGGCGCGAGGTTGTGAGTTCAATCCCCGGTGCCGCAAAAAAAAAATAAATAAATAAATAAATAAATAAATAAATAAATATTAGGGCACAAATTAATGGAATTGACTATAGAAAAGTAGAGAAAATTATAGACACTGCAAGCTGGTTCTTTGAAAAGATCAATGAAGTAAGTAAACCTCTAGGATGCTAACCAAGAAAAAAGATGATTCACAGATTAACCATTTATGAAGTTCATTCAGGTGCAAGAGAG
>RJWM01020481.1:0-37070 GCA_004363535.1 Dasyprocta punctata
AGCAAAGGCAATTCTGGGCAACAAAGAGAAGGCAGGAGGCATCACAATCCCCAACTTGAAACTATACTACAAAGCTACTGTGATAAAATCAGCATGGTACTGGAATCAAAACAGACCTGAAGATCAATGGAATAGATTAGAAGATACAGACACAACTACAAACACACTTAGCCACCTCATCTTTGACAAAGGGGCCAAATACGTACATTGGAAGAAAGACAGCCTCTTTAACAAATGGTGCTGCAGAAACTGTCTTTCTATATGCCGTAAACTAAAACTAGATCCATGCCTACCACCTTGCACTAAAATAAAGTCAAAATGGATCAAAGATCTGAATATAAAACTGAGACACTAAACTTACTAGAAGACAGAGTAGGTAAAAATCTTGATGACATAGGAGTAGGCAGAGAGTTCATGAACAAAAATCAGATTGCACGGGAAACACTTCTCAGAATCAACACCTGGGATCTCATCTTACTAAAATGTTTTTGCATGTCAAAGGAAATCTCCAGCAGAGTGAAAAGAAAACCCACCAACTGGGAAAATATCTTAGCCAATTGTCCATCAGACAAAGGACTTCTATCTAAAACATCTAAAGAATTAAAAAAAATCAGGCCCCTAAAATTCAAGGACCCAATCCAAAAATAGGCATCTGAGATGAATACACACTTCTCAGAGAAAGAAATACAAATGGCAAATAAATACATGAAAAAATGTTCAACATCAATGGTGATTCGGGAAATGGAAATTAAAACAACACTGAGATTCCATCTCACTCCAGAAAGAATGGCCAAGATTCAAAAATCAACCAACAACAAATGCTGGAGGGGCTGTGGGGAAAAAGGAACTCTTCTCCACTGCTGGTGGGAGTGTAGACTGGTGCAGCCACTGTGGAAGTCAGTGTGGAGATTCCTCAAGAAGTTAGGATTAGAGATCCCATTCAACCCAGCTATCCCTCTTCTGGGCATTTTCCCAGAAGAACTGAAAACATCATACCACAGTGATATCTGTGCACCCATGTTTATAGCAACCCAGTTTGTAATAGCCAGATCTTAGAAACAACCCAAGTGCCCATCAATCAAAGAATGGATAAAAAAAGATGTAGTATTTTTATACAATGGAGTACTACTCAGCTATTAAGAAAGATTGCATTGAGACTTTTATAAGTAAATGGTCACGACCTGAGACCATACTCATAAGTGAGATAAATCAAACCCACATGTGTAAATACCATATTGTCTCCCTAGTGTAAGAAATGCAAAAGTATATATGATTCAAAATCTATAATAAATACTATGGAAGGGTAAAAAACAGCTCAAAGAGCAAAGATAATCGGGAAGGGAATAGGCAGAAAGAGAAAAGGGAAGAGGAAAAGATATAAACCTGTATATATGTATATGTAAGATAAGTAAAAAGAACACTGCTGAATGTATTCGTTATTGAGAAAGAACAATTAATACTGATATGATTAGATCAATCTTGCATGTCTATATCTGTTAATGTAAGAAACCATTTTAAAGATAACGATGCACAATATTGCAACCATTGTCAAGCTTCTGTCTTCCGGTTGTGTAAACCTGCAGTGTTGTGAATTTACTCTAGTCGTTTGCTTGTCTCTTTTGCTTGTTGTTTTTACTATATATGTCGTCTTCTTTTTTGTTGTTGTTGTTTTTGTTTGTTTTGTTTTTCTTCGCTCAAATAAAAAATAAATAAATAAATAAAGATTTCATACTTTAACCCTTAGTTTATTCGGGAGTGTGTTTGGGTTTCTAGACATATTGAGTTTTTTCCCCATTTTTTATTGTTGACTTCTAGTTTAATTGGACTGTTGTTAACTTTATCTGTAATAAAATTTGAAAACTGTTGTCAATCCTTGTGTGTTTCATATTGTGAAAAGAATGTATAGGCTCTTGCTGGGCATGGTGGCGCAGGCCTATAAACTCAGCTTTCAGGCAGGAGGATCACAGTTCGAGGTCACCATGGTCTACACAGTGCGTTCAAGGCCAGCTTGAGTTACATAGCAAGACCCTGTCTTGAAAGAAAGAAGAGAAACAGAAAGAGAGAGATGTATAGGCTCTGTAGAATCCTTTAAAAATATCTTGCATTCATTTGTTCTTAAGATATTGGTATTCTACTTTAAAAAGCATGTGCATTGTTGGGAGCCCTTGAAGCTGGAAATTGACCTAGGGCATGACCCAGACATAACCCTATCAAAGTAACAAACAGCACCCCTGTCAACCACAAAAAAGTTGCTACAGCCCAGAAAAACATCAAGCTCCTAGACAATCCAGGCCATGGGTTGCTAGGCAGAGGGGCTGAAATTGACATCATCCTTGCCCCTATATAAATAAACAGGTAGCATTGGTTCAGTAGTACCTTTCCTTCCATCAGGAGGATAAGGGCTCCACCTGACCCTAGCTTTGTCTCTTTCTTTGTTTTTCTCATCCTCTTGCGGTCCTTCACCCCAAGAACCTCGGGAGCCACATGGGTCACGGCAGTGCGTTCTGTAGCTTTGGTAGTCAATGTCCTGTACATGCACGTCAGGTCCATTTAGTCTACAGTATAGTTTAACTCAGATATTTCTGTGTTGATTTTCTTGTCTGTATGATCCATCCTTTGAGGAAAAAGTATTCTGTTTTGCATCTGCTATTGTATAGTGGGGAGAAAAATATATATAGCCCCTATTCCGGGTACCAGAGGAAGCAAACAGAACAGAACTGGAGCCCATTCAAAATGTCATTTTGAAAGAACTACAATTATTTGACCTGTCTGGTGGTTGCTAAGAAGCCCCCACTCAAAGTCTTATCTTTATTTCACCTGCCTAGAGGTTAGTGGGTACTAAAATCCTCTCTATGGAGGTCACGTATCAAAGGCATTTACTGGCAAGTGTTTGAATCACAGCTACCTTAAGTAGCAGTGGAACAAACAGTAGGCTAACCAAAAACTTCAAAAGAAAAAGCTGAAACCTGAAATGTTCGTTATGGCTTAACAAACTTCCAAGATATTCCTGGAAACCTAGAAACCTACACATGATACATGCATGCTCAGAAAAGGTCTCAGAAAGCTATAGGCTCTGACCTCTGGTTGACTTAAGGGCTCTGTGTAAGCTGGAAGTGAAAACTAAGGCAGACTAAACTGCCTGGCTGAGTATGGATGGTGGGCGTTCACAGGCCTACTGATTCCCTGCTAAAGACTAAACTTACAGGTTCCACATGTTTAGGGAAATCTGCCTATTCATTAGCTGATAATGAGGCACATCAATAACCACACATGAGAAATACAGACTTCACAGAAGTAACTCATACAGTCACTAAGCGAAGAACATCTCTAGCAATCAGCAACTAACTGGGCTTGGTGGTGCACACCTATAATCTCAGCATGTAGAAAGCTGAGGCAAGAGGATTATCAGTGAGTTTGAGGCCAGCATGGGCTACATAGTGAGTTCAAGGCCAGCTTGAACTATATAGTGAGACCCTGTCTCAAAAAAAAAAAAAAAAAATCAGCAACCAACCCTGGAAAGGGAGAAGGATCTTATTTCCAGGTTGTACCACTTCTTAAATGCCTACCTTTATACAAAAATATACTAGACACAAACAAGAAATCAGCTATCTTATTGAGAATAGCTGGTCACTTTCTTGATTCTTTCAAGATATTCTAACCTTGATTATGCATTGAGGTGTGGATTTCTTTGAGTTTAACCTATTGCAGTTAGCTTTTTGAATGGAATTTTTTGGGTCACATTGGGGAAGTTTTTAGCCATTGTTTGTACAAATATTTTCTCTCTCTCCTCTCTCTTCTCTTCCTTCAATGGCTAAAAACTGATTGAGCCAGGGATTTAGCTCAGTGGCTCAAGCACTTGCCTGGTAAGTGTGAGATTGTGAGTTCAATCCCTGGTACAAAAAAAAAAAAAAAAAAAAAAAAGCTAATTTTTCACCAGGAACTACAGAAATCAGAAGACAGTGAAATCTATACTCAGAGTGCTAGGCAGTGTCAACCAGTAATTCCAGCAAAGTACCCTTCAAAACTGGTAAAGTTAAAACATTCCTGGATTTTTCTTAGTTGTAAAAAGAAAGTATGCTTTAAAGAAAGCAAGAATTCCTCAGGCTGAAATGAAAGAACATTGGAGAGTAACTCAAATCCCTAGGAAGAAATAAAAAGTAATAAAAAGTACCAGGGAAGGGGAAGGGGAAGAGAAGAAAAGGAAAAGGAAAAAAGAGAGAATAGAAGGAAATAGATGGAACAAAAGATTTGTAAATGGAAAGTGGGGAAGGAAATGGGGGAAGAAAAGAAGATATATTTTGTACAGGTACATATTCCCTATGGTGAATATGATCAATATGTATGGCAAATATGTACTAATAAAAATAAAGTTAGTTTTTTCTAATTTTGTTATTAGCATGAAATGCTAAATCATGAAACAATAATAGATAAAGTAAGACTTAACACAAAAAGAAAGATGAACAAAAATACAGTTTAGCTAGATTCTGACAACAGAAGACATACTTTAGATTCAGTGATGACAACAGAGTGAAAGTAAATGGATGGTAAAAGATGTACCACATAAACAGTAACCAGTGAGAGTCGGAATGGCTATAATGTCAAGCAAAACAGACTTTGAAAAAGTGGTTATAGGCACGAGCACTCTTGGAATGATAAAGGGGCTAATCTTTCAACAAGACGTAACAATCATAAATATACACACAAATAAACAACACTGCAATATGTGAAACAAAGACTGAAAATTTAAGGAGAATGAGGACAATTCAATAATAATATTTGGAGACGTCAATGCCACACGTAATGGATAGAACTAGATTTTATAAGATTACAGGGATTTAGAATGCTTGACCAGTACTGTAAATGAAAAGGAACTAAAAGGCACCTATAGAATACTCTTCCCAGCAATAACAGAAAAGACATTTTTATCAGGTGCTCATGGGTAATTCTTTAGGATGGACCAAATGTTAATCCATAAAACAGATACATCCATTCCCAGTAGGTGTTATGAAAAATGTGTGGCTGAAAACAACAGAAATTTATTCCTTTGCAGATTTTCAGTTTAGAGGTCTGAAAATGATGTCACTGGGTCAAAATCAAGGGTTAGCAGTGATCTACTCCCCCTAGGACCTAGGTAAGGATATATCCCTTGGCTCTCCCAGCATCTGCTAGTTGCTAACATTCTTAGCTTTTGGCTCTATCACTCCTGTCTCTGCCTCCATCATAACATATAAAAATTACTCTTCTATTTGTGGTCAAAGCTCTCTTGTGTTCCTGGGATTGTTTTTAGGTACTAGCCACATAATCCAAGAAAATCTCTTCTCAGAAACCTAATTTAAACACATTTGAAAAGATCTATGTATTGAATAAGGTATCACTTACAGGTACTAAAGAATAGAAGTCTCAATAAAATTCAAAAATTTTAGAATTTAATAAGGAAATTTGCCAATTCACAAATATGAAGATATGAATGATTCTTAATTAGCCAGGAAGAAATCACAAGAAAAATCTGGAAACACTTTAAAATGAATAAAAAATGTAACAAAATTTAAGGGGTGTTTCAAAAGCAGTGCCAGAAGTGGGAATAAAAATCGTTTAAAAATATTCTAGCAAAATGATTCTAGCAAATTTAACAATACACCAAGCATAAAAGGATTGGACACTAAAACCAAGTAGAATTATTCTAGAATTGCAAGGTTGACTCAACATAGGAAAATCAGTGAAAATAATATACTACTGTAACAGAATTTTTAAAACTATGTTACAGTATTATGTTAGTAAATGCAGAGAATACATTAGACAAGATCCAGCACTCTTGTATGAAAAGAAATCACTTACAAATTAGTAACAGTTAGTAACTATTTCCACCTGATAAAGGATAGCTACAAAATTCCACAGTTGATGTATTTAATTTTGAGACTGAAAACATTTCCCCTAAGATCAGAAGCAGAAAGATGTCTACTCTCACCATTTCTATATAGTGCGGTACAGGACATTTTAGCCAGGATTATCAGGCAAAACAAAAAGAAGGATGAAGAGTGGTGGAGGCAGAAAAGGACATGATGGGGAGAAGATGAAATAAAATGAAGGGAAAGAACATAAAACTATGAATTTGTAGATGACCTGTCTTAGATATAAATCCTATGAAATTTATGCACAGATGAGTGGGAGGAATACTACTTGAGGTAACAGGAAAATAAAGTTGCAGTATAGAAGATAAATGTATGAAAATGGACCACATTGCTATACTTTAGCAATGAAAAGCCTGAAAAATTTTTAAGAAAATTTAATTTACAATAAAATCCAAAATAATAAAATACTTATGAATAAACGTAATCAAACGAGTGCAAGACTTAGATAACTACAAATCATTGCTGAAAAAAATTAAGACAGCCTATGTTTGTGGATTGAAAGGCAATTTTAAAATGGCAGTACTTTCCAAATTATAGACTCAGTGTGATCCTTAGCAAAATCCTAGCTGGTGTTTGTAGTAATAAGCAAAATTAGTATGGAAATGTAATGAATCTAAATAGACACACATACCAAACACACACAGACAAAAATTAAAAGATCCACGACTCCTAATTTCAAAATCTGTACAGTAATCAAGACAGTGTGGCCAGGGTGGGGGGGTCACATGCTTGTAATCCCAACACTCATGAGGCTGAGGCAGCAGGATTGCCCTGAGCTCAAGGCCAGCCTGGGATATGCTGTGAGTTCAAGGCCAGCCTCAACTACACAGTGAGACCCTGTCTCAAGAAAACAAAAATAAACAAACAAAAAAGACAGTATGGTATTGACGTAAGGATAGACATGTAAATAAATGACAGAATGAGAGTCCAGATATAAACAACAGGCCAACTCTTGTATATATGACCAGTTGATTTCCCAACACTATGCAATGAGATAAGAACAGTCTTCAGTACATGGTGCTAGCCAGGAATGGTGGTGCACACCTGTAATCCCAGCACTGTGGAGGCTGAAGCAGGAGGACTGTGAGGTCAAGTGAGGCGGCTCGGGCCTCACAGCAGGTAGGACCGATGCGCTGATGACGCGGAGACCAGGCTGATGGCACAGATCCGGTCTAATGTGGAAGTGCAGCAAGTATACATAGCGGGTGCGGCCGATGACCGCTCATGGGGGTGGGAACTAGCCAATAGGAAGGCTAGAGTCATCAGTATCCAAGGAAGGAGGACAGGGACGGGTTCGTGGACGAACTGGGTGAAGAGTAGGTTTTCTGGCTGTTGGCAGTAGTGCTGGATGCGGGCCACATTCAAGACCAGCCTGGGATACATAGCAAGACCCCGTCTCAAAAACACAAAGAAACAAACAAACAAATGAAATGCATGGTGCTGAAACAAGTGGGTATTAAGATGCAAAAGAGTAAAGTTGGGTCCCTCCCTCACATAATACACGAAAAAATTAACACCAAAAAGATGTAATACCTAAAAGAGTTAAAATGACAAACACCTCAGAAAAAATAAGGATGCAAGAAGTTTTGCTTTTGGATTGAACAATAGTTTCTTAGCTATGACACCAAAAACATAATCTTTAAAAAAGGATGTTAGACTTTGTTAAAATTAAAAATTTTTGTCACAAGACATCATCAAAAAGGTAAAGATAATCCACAGAATGGGAGCCGGGCCTGGTGGCACACGCCTTTAATCCCAGCACTCGGGAGGCTGAGGTAGGTGGAGCGTTGTGAGTTTGAGGCCAGCTTGGGCTACAACGCGAGCGCAAGGCTGGCCTGAGCTACACAGTGCGACCCTGCCTCAAAAAACCAGGGCCGGGAGTTTGGCTCAGTGCCTTAAGCGCCTGCCCTGGCAGGCGTGACATTGTGAGTTCAATCGCCGGTGCCGAAAAAAAAAAAAAATCCACAGAATGGGATATTGGCAAATCAGACATAGGCTAGGAAGCTATTATCCAGGATATATAAAGCATCCTTACAACTCAATCATAAAAGTACAAGTAACCCAATTTAAAAATAAGCAAAGGATTGAATAAAAATATTTCCAGGGAAGATGTCCAAATAGCCTCCAAGCATATGATAACATGCCTAATATCATTATTTATTAGGGAAAGACAAAGCCACAATGATACACCAGTTTATACTCATTAGAATAGCTACAATAAAAAGAATTTTAAAACAAAAACATGTGAGGTATGGTGGCACACGCCTATAATCCCAGCACTGGAAAGATGAGGCAAGAGGACTGAAAGTTCAAACCCAATCTAGGCAATTTAGCAACTTTGCAAGACCCAGTGTCAAACAATAAAAAATTAAATTACATTTCATTTCATTTAAAAATAAAGCAAAAACACAAATGGAAAATAAATGTTACTGAGAATATGAAGAAATTGGAACCTTTCCACAGTGCTGATGGGAATGTAAAATATTGCAGCTGCTCTGGAAAAGTCTGACAGTTTTCCCAAAAATTAAACAGAATTACCATATGATACAGCATGTGATTATATTGCCATATGATTTTGGATATACATACCTCAGTGACTATCCCAAAGAACTGAAAACAGATGAGCCAATTCATGTACCTGCTAGCTCAGAACTCCTTCCAGACTTAGCAAATCCTCCCAGGAAAACAGTAGCTCTGGTTGCTGGATTTGTCTTCTCCCAAGTCTTGACTCTGTATTTCTTTACTACTTACTTCTCTAATGCCTTCAAGTAGAGGATGACTGTGGGGGAGGTTTGATCTGATCCTGTCTGTTATCATTGAAGGCAAGAATCACCTGACTTTATTTTCAATTTGGATAGAATTCTACCCCCTCCTTTTAAAGCTTTCTGATTCTCCTTCTACATCTCAGTTCCTAGGTTCCCTTTGAATGCTTATCTTCCTCCTTCTATGCTGTTAACATTTTTGATTTATATTGTATTTGTGTCTTCTTTCTAAACTATCTTATCCAGGTAGAGTTTCAAATATCCATAGACAATTGGATTTTTCTAGCTCTTATCTGTAACTACCATGTCTAAAATGTGCTTTTCTCCCAAACTGAATATCTTAGGATTTCTTGAAAATGACATGGCTGTGTATTTGTGTATACCGCCCATCCTTCTGTTTTTTGAAATGTACTTAGCTCCCTTGTCCACCTGACAGACTTATCATTTCTTCAGGAGTCAGCACAATTCTCCACTTCATTGATTCCCCAGAATAGGTGCCTCACCTTAAAGTAAAAAAAAAGTACACATTAATACGTAAACTTATCAAGGTCCCTTTTCCCATCCTCGTCACACTCTGGGAAGTTCATATTTGTAATTCCATGGAAACATTACTGGAATCCTGGCAAATTAATTCCAGTCTACCACCTCCAGTGCAACCCATGGTGAGAATAAAAATACTAAGACATATTTGTAGTTAAGGGCAGCCAAAAGGTCCTGAGTCTGGTCCAGACAAGGGTCCATAGAACAGAGACCTTGACCCAGGAAACAGATTTTATTAATTCTTGAATTCAGTGACTAGAGGAGGAATGACTATGAGAAGGGCAGAAAACACGTGAGTTTCATGAGTTAGGCTAGCTAGGAGGCCAGAAAGTACCTCTGCAATGTGCAGAGAGAAGGGTATGCAGAAAGATCTATCTGCATAACACAACTGAGGGACCAGGAGGCTGTTGCTTCAGTTTCAAGTGTGCAAACTATTGTGCCATGGGAAGTCAGTCTCTTTATCTTGAGGCTCAAACCCAGTTGACAGTCCTGGAGCTGTGAGGCTCTGCCATCCTGCTGGGCTCAAGCATTTAGAGGGAGACACTGAGACAGGGAAACAGCAACTTTCACCTGGCTTCAAAGATTACACATCAGTACTTCAGTTAGCCCTACTTACATTGCTTAGAGCCAAATGAAGGGAAAAGGAAATAGTTTAGATAGCTCTGTACACATCAGTACATGGAGAAGGGGTAAGATTTAGCTAAATTGGAGATAACTGCTCTTTACTCAAAGAGAGCCATCCAGGTAGTCCCCTACATAAACTTAAAATTTTTGAAGTTATGTATTGATCTTTTGGTTTTTTGTGGTGTTGGAGATCAAACCTGGGGCCTCACGTATACTAGGTTAAGTCTTTACCACTGAGCTACATCCACAGCCCAATTACACTTATTAAACAATTATGAGTCTGTTCAAATTACCTAAAGTTATTAATAATTCAGTACTTATTATCCACATTTTATGATGAAGAAATTGAAGCAAAATAACTTGCCCAAAATTATACACCCAGTAAGTAGCAGTGTGAGGATTCTTGGGCATCTGGCATGGATGTTACCTTCACCACTACATTATGTCTATGTCATTGTACTGGTTATAATCACTTTGTCATATGTTCAGAACTAAGTATTCTGCTAAACTATTAAATGACTCAAATGCATACACATATAAAATGCAAATAAAACGAATAACATGGAGTGTAGGTTCTATCCTTTTCCTTGTTGAAGAAATTAGGCCCCAAAAGGTTAAGTAACTTCTTTCCCATGTCCATTATGTTAGATTAGAATCCTTCATCTGTCTATATTCATGCCCTTTGCAACATGGCTTTGTAATTCTTCCCATAAAAAATCAATTTCCCCAACCTTTGTATCTGGGCTGGCCTTGTAACATGCTTTGATTGCAGTAACTTAGGCTTCCATTCCAAGCCTAGGCCTTAAGAGCTCTCATACACTACTTCTGTCTCTAATTCCATCTGTCCTTTCCCTCCTCCTTCTACCGCCATGAGAACAAGCTAAGCCAAGAGTGGACTTCAGAGAAATGATCCCTCTTGTTTTAAACCACATTTTGGGGGGTAGTTTGTCATGCATTAGCATGGTTGCAGTATGTAACTGATTCAGTCATACAGCTAGTTCAGTGGTGGTCACACACATACAAAGCTGTGATCTGGGTTGTTACCAATACAATTTGGTAAATAGAAAGCTAAGAAATACAAGATAGCTGTATATGCAAAGAAAATTGAAAACTATATGTACCACTGTTCTCAATGTACTCTTCAGGTACATTATCTTAGTTCTTTAAGTAGAAATGTCATAGCAAACTTACAATTGTTTTTAAAATCAGCCCTGTAAGGAATTTTCTTTGACTTTTGTAAAAGACATTTATTTTGTTATATCTCCAATAAAAACAACCTATTTAATACTGAATTGCATACATAGGAGTGCCATTTTTTTGATGAACAAGAAATCTTTTTAAGACTTTAGTGTCAGAACTATAAACTTTAAAGAGCAAAGTAAGAGATAGCAGGAAACAGGAAGATAATTGAGAAGGGAAAGAGACCTGAGAAATGAGGGAGAGGATGGGCAGGTAAAGAGTAAAAATGATCAAAATGTGATATGTATATTTATCAGCCCCGAAGATGCATGTAATTATTATGTCACAAATATATAACAAAAAAAGAATTGTATCAAGCAAGTTGATTAGCCAGTGGTACTGAGGTGCTTCAATAGGTACTATGTAACTATGTGTGGCATTTTCATTATTGCTACTACACTGGGGAAGTTATAATCTAACTATTCTATGGCTACAACTATTTGTGCCTAAGTTCCTTTTTGGACTCAGGCAGGTCAATTAATAAATGACCACATGAACCTGATTTCTAACTTATCACCAACTACTGAACTATGCAAACTTATCCAAGCATTAAAACAAGTTATGCTATTAAAAACCACAGAACATACACAACTTAAAGAGAAAAAAATTTTATTGCAATATAAAATGCACTTATAAAATGTCCACAGAAGGCATGTAATTTCTGACTGCTATATAAATTTACTGGGAATATGTTATTCACCATCTAGTGCCACCTAAAACATAATATAAACAATGAGTTATATTCTAAAACAAATGCATCACTGATTCTCAGCAATCATTGGTTTAATATTAATTAGTTTAAGATTATATAATCACATCTATATTCTGGAATGTTCATTTACTTTCATGTAGTGTAGTGGAATTTTGAGTATAATTGCACATGAATTATACAGGAAAAACATTCACTAGTAAATTATTTTGTATCACCATGACAGGTAATCATTCTGACTGAAAATTAGAGTTTCAGCTATGGCCTACAACATAGCTCCAGGATTCTTAAACCAGTAATTTGTGTGTATATGTGTCTATTTGTGCACCCATGGAGAAACTTAAGAGTGTATCCTTAGTAAACAAGTACAACATTACTGTTGACTATTCTGCAAGTTTAAATAGTGTATTTGTAAACAAACAAATAAAAAAACCCCACACAAATATTCTTAATTCTATTTTTAAAAATCTGTCAAACCATAATTATATGCTTTATTTCAACACACATGGAATTCCTTAAAGGTGCATGTATTACCTTAGATATAAAGGTTTAGCAATGAATGCTTCATATTTTATACTACGAAATGTGCATTTCTAATATCTGTTTTATGCAGCATGAAGTTTAGGTCAAGAAATTCCAAATCCTGGATACCTACAAGTTATGGCTCCACAGCAGGTTTAATAGATTAAATATGAAGTGTTCTAGCTCTCTCTATTTCAAGTATCAAAGAAATATGAGGCTCAAATCTCTTTAGGTTGTAAATGAAGATGCAAACAAAATTTTAGAGAAAAGTTAAACATGTTTTGAAATAAGATATTAATTGAAACAAGATTTATAAGCTAAGTGTTTATCTGTGTTAGACTGCTTAGCACTAGGACTTCAAATCAATTTTCAATTTGAATATTTGCTAAAAAGTGTAACAATTTGCCTGTTAAATACATGGTTTTGGAGAAAAAAAGTCTAAAACTTAACATTTTTCACTTTAGCTTTGTTTCCTTTTGAATGATACTAATTTAAATTTTAATCTGAATATAAACATTCGGCCTCACAGTACTTAAAATGAAATGACTTACTTTGGAAAGAAATATTTTTTAAAGGACTAGAGAAAGAATTTATTAAGACTGTGTAAAGTTGATGGCAACAGAAATTCTGCAGTATAGAAAATATCTAGTACCCTAGTTTCAGAGTAAGCTGATCTTCAGAAATCTTAATGCCATTAAAAAAACCCCAAAAAGTCAAATCTAAAAAACTGCTGCAATAATGTATTATTTGTAAAAGTTGCAGACTTGATCCCAGTCTGACAGAGTCAGCATTGCTCCTTGGTGAAAGCAACTGAGGCACACTAAATTTTCAGCTTAGAAAATAACCTAAATCTGGTCCTTAACATATTCAGCAAGGAGTATGACTATTTGAAGGTCTTCCTGCTTCTTTAAAAAGAAAAAAGATGTCTCACTAAAGAGTAATAATATACCCTACTTTAAGACATTAGACTTTCTCAAACTGGCCCAACCATATAAAATATTAAGAATCATGTGAAAGTGTGGAGTCAACAATCTATGAAAACTGTGACAAAATTAAACATTATGTTGAAACTCTAGCTTTAACTCAAAAACAGAAACCATGAGTCTTCTATAACATTCATTTTAAAAACACATAGAAGTGAAAAGTGCTATTCTTCAAAAAAGTACAATTTTTCTCTCTCCTGTATCACATGGAATGATTTCAGTTCTCCTGTACTAAAAGCTGAATTTTTAAAAACTAGTATTGCAATGTTTAATACAACAATTTTAATCAGTAGTCGCTTCTGTTTCGGCTGGACCCCTAATAAGTCTTCGTATTCCTCTTTTTCCTGCAGGACCTTTTGGTTTTGCAAAGCTTTGCTTATGTGCATGCTGCTTGGGATGCACTTCCTCATACAGGAAGTCGGCAGTCAGTTCATCCCCATTGTCTATCTCAATCTGTAGAACAGAAGATCAGGAGTGTGACACATCAAGTGACATTCAAAACCAAATACAACCAACAAGCCAGTTTTCAAGTATAAATATTCACAAAGGCACACCCAACTCAGCACAACAGAATCAAGGACCATATACACAGTTTCACTGTCATCTTTTTTTAGAGATGCTGAATGGGGAAGGGGGGTTCTAACATGTAATCGGCTATAATCACTTGCCGTTTGGTTGGCTCTTCCTGCTCCTATTCAATGTTTCAAAGTAGAAGCCAGTATTATATTCTCAATGGGTTCGATTTTGGATTACTACATATTCAAGAAACAGTATTCATGGCTCCTTCATCTCTGGTGGAATCACTGTTGAACAAATGTAGGTAAACGATGGCCTCCAAGCCAAATTTAGACCATGTCAAGACTGCTTTCACATTTAAAGGGTTGTAAAAAACCAAAACCAACATGGGACAGAGATCTTTTGTGGCCTGAGAAAGCATAAAATATTTACTAGCTCGTCCTTTATAGAAAGATTCAGCCAACATCTGTTATTTTCTCAGGAGGCTGAGACTGGATTGTCTTTGAAGATTGCCTGGGCTACATAGTGCATTCGTGGCCAGCCTAGACTACATAGCAAGACCCTGTCTCAAAAAAAAAAGAAGGTGCTACCCATGCTACAGTAATTTTTAGGATCTTAAAAAGCTCAAATGGTTCAGCACCTGAAACATCAGTAATTGATAAAGACCTGCATTTTAAGAGTCAAATGGTTCAAAAATAAACTGTATCTTCCATATGTCTTTTCTGTATTTAAGAAAATAAACTTAAGAAAAATGATTAGGTCTCAAAATTCCAAAGTTTATATCTACTGTTTCTTCTACCAACAACTAGGATGACTCCTAACCATCCCAGTACTCACAGTTACAAATAGAGATTGCAGCTTCTTATTAACAGAAATCCAGAAACAATTTCAAGTATGTAGCTCTAGTAGCATTATCCAAGAGAAATTTTAAAAGGCAGGCGTGGTGGCGCACACCTATAATCCCAGGACTCAGGGAGCTGAGGCAGGAAGATTGCCATGAGATCAAGGCCAGTCTGAACTACTGTACCTAGCAAGACTTTATCTCAAAAAACAAACAAACAAAAATAAAAATAACTTTTGAAATAATAGAAATGCCGTGCCTCTCAATATTGTAGCCACTAGATGCACGTAGTTAATCAGTACTTCTATTGTGTTTCATGTGCTTAAAAATGGGAATTTAAATTTTATTTAAATTGTCACATGTGGCCCAGGTGTAATGGTGGATGTCTGTGATTGCAGAACTCAGGAGGCTGAAGCAGGAGGATCACCATGGGTTCGAGGCCAGACTGAACTATACAGCAAGGCCCTGTCTCAAAAAAAAAAAAAAAAAAAAAAAAAAAAAAAAAAAAAAAAAAGGCCACATGTGTCTTGTGGCTACCATGTATCTACAGAGCTGGGGATCCTCAGGCACTTAGAGATCCTAACAATTTAACAATGAAAATTTTTTTCATTCATAAATCACAGTATGTCTCATGAGACATGGAAATGACAGCAAAAATGTAGCAAACACTGAAGGTTTACAATGAGGTAAGTCTACCTTTCTGATTATATCCATTTGTAGTTGTCTTTCTACAATTTCTAGTAGAGGACTCTTGCAGCTAGAATACAGCATCCGTTCTCTTATGCTGCATGTGTATCCAGGCATTGAATAAATAAAAACTGTTAAGTTAAAACAATAACAAATACAGTTAGCACCACAGCACTTAGAGCAAATACATAAACTACAACTACAACACCAGTGATGGCGAGCCTCTTACAGCTTTCAATGATACAAATAGCCCGCTGCAGCACACATGCCACAGGTTCGCCACCTTCAAACTAAGCCCTCTGAGTAAGGAACAAATGAGAATATAGGGCCAAAACATCAATATGAAAACTAAAAGTAACATGCCAAAAACAATATATCACATACCTATAGATTCTAAGTAGTCTCCTTCATGGGAATGTTTATACAGAAAGAAATGATAACGTGCTGAATCTTTGGGAATCCTCTTTGGCAAATCTTTCAGTTCTGTATTTGTTGTATTGGCCAAAATTATAATTTCATTTTTTATATCTATTTCCTGTCAACAATACACAAAATATATATGTTGAAGCAGACAGACAAATTAAGTTAAAATTTATTTAAAAAACCAGGAGATGAGCAAACTAAACAGTTGTGTCATTTGATATTTTCATAATGAACACATACAGCTTTTATAATTAAAAAAAGAATAAAAACGCTAAAGAAACAAATTTAAAAATTTAAAGTCTATTAAAAATAAATCTTAAATCGAAAAATTTAAAGTCTATCAAAAATAAATCTTATACAAGCTGCAAACTACCAACAACGAGCAGTCATTTAGTTATAAACATTATACATATCTTACCAATTGCACATAGTTCAGCTGTCTGTTATTCAGTTTTTCCAAAGCCTGAAAAGCTTCTCGAGAAATAGGAAATGCTACTCCTTGTAGTGTCTGATGCTTAGTGTCCACACCAACGTCAGTTTGTACCTAAGTGACAGACACAGTGTACTGGTAAAGCTTGGCGGTTAAAAGAGTCTTAAAGAAAACTATGAAAACTCAAATTTCTATAAAATAGCATCATCTGACATTTCCCAACCTACAATTAAAACTTAATACTGAAGTAAACACTGTGACCTTAAAACGCAAATTATGTTACATGTTTGTTCATGGTTCTGCTGGCACTTTGTTGACATACAGAGTGCATGACACCTCTGTATGAAATGTTCAAAGTGAATGAGTGAATGGGCAGCCTGAGTGGAACTGTGGGGGTTTTGTTCGTTTATATGCTTAGGTGGCACAATTTCAATCAGTTACATAAACTCTTTAAAGAGTCATTACACTACTCCTTTAAGTACAAAATTTTACTTGATAGTTTATGAATAGTAAACTATATACAATATGTATTAAAAATTTACTTTGTTCTGCTAGACATAAAATGCAACACAAACACCATGCACTCAACTGAAAGGAATACAAACAGTATACAAACACACAACACAGCTCAACAAGTTATACTACTGCAGAAGTTCCAGACTTAGAGCTTTCTTTACTACAAATATGAGAGTACACAGATTGAAATAGGAGAATGACACTTCAAGAAAGCTTTTCACGTTTAAGGCTTTTATACTCAATGATAGCTAGCATAGGGTCTCGTTTGCAGTGTTGCAACAGAAAGTCAAATAAAAATTTTACTTTTAAAAAATATGAATGGAGATTCCACAGCATGATACTGGATAATGAAAACATCATAGAACATATGCAAATGCATACCCCAAAATGGTCCTCTGGGCTCTGATTGCAAGGAATAAAACAAACTATCAAACTTTAAAAAAAAAAGTCATGTAAGAAACCTTCCTCCAGGAACTTGGGTTAAGATGATGTAATAATAGATGCTGTATACCAATTCAATATTAAACATTATTTAACCATTTTCCAGATTGATTCCTATTAGTTTGTTAGGCTTTGAATAATTTTTTGGCTACTTCTTAATAATTTAATAAAACTTATTAAACTTAATAATTTAGTTTTGGCTTATTTTCCATAAAATTTCAGTAGAAATACAGTAGTTACTCCAACAATCAATAAGAATGACTGCAAAAACACAATAAAATATGATAAACTATAAGGGCTGAAATTTATTGACTAACATGTTCAACACATATTCAAACAATAATCTCCTATACTATCTCCATTCCAGTTGATAGAATTTGTGAAGTGTTAGAAATCTTAAACACTTTACAGCACTTATTTATTCTCTGTAGTTATTACTAGTCCCTGAAATAACAAGAAAAACCAAAAATTCCTGCTTTATGTAACTTTACTAGACATAAAATGTTTTACGGTATATGTGTACCACAATTTCCCATTTATACAGTATTTAAAGTACAGTTTTTTTGCTTGCTTGTTTGTTTGTTTGTCTTTTTGAGACAGGGTCTCACTAGGTAGTTCAGGCTGGCCTTGAGCTCACTTTGTAGCCTAGGCTGGTCTTGACTTGCAATGATCCTCCTGCCTCAGCCTCCTAAGTGCTGGATTACAGGCATGAACCACCACACCTGGCTTACAAAGTACAGAATTTGATAACAGTTGTACTTCTCACATGAAGATTTACTATTCTGATACTGCAGGAGAAAGCAAAGTTCATGTGACACTTAAATATTATTTTCTTGAAACCATTAAGCATAAACCCTTGTCTCTACACAGAATAAAACTGCCTCAATATCTTTATTCTGTAGTTATCCAAACATCTATTAATTAAAAATAAAGCATTCTGAAAACTTAAATTCTTGCCAGGACTTCAAAGCTGTAACTTACCTCATTAATTTTAATCTGTCGTAATTCTTCCTCTGCTGCAGTCAGTGGGGCAGGGGAAGACTGTGACAACAAATACTTCTTATACCCGTGCAATGATACATCTTCCTGTAAGCACAGCAATGGACTATGATCAGTTATTCTCTAGAAATAAAACCAGGGTGAGGTGGCTCCAGGAAAAGCAGGATTGTTAATTTCACAAAAAAGATTTTGTTTGTTTGTTGTTTTTGCAGTACCAGAGATTGAACTCACAACCTTGCAACTGCCAGGCAGGCGCTTAAACCACTGAGCCAAACTCCCAGCCCTATTTTTCTCAAGGCAGGTTTGCATTATGTAGTTCAGGCCGGCCTTGCTCACACTGTAGCCCAAGCTGGCCTTGAACTCACAACGCTTCACCTTCCTCAGCCTCCCGAGTGCTGGGATTAAAGGCGTGCGCCACCATGCTCGGCCCCACAAAAAAGATTTTAAATGAAAGTAAATAGTATTAGAAATTTTACTTTCTCTTCTTATGTTTCTTTAATCTTCTATGTAAAGGTTTCAGGACTCTTTAAGGGGTAGGTCTCTTCTATTTCCTGAACTGTTATAATAATTAGTAGTATCTTGGATGAGTTTGGTGCCATGAATGAGATGATGCCAGCTAAATAATGAAGCTGGTCATACTTCAAGCACATAGGACAACTAATTAAACTTTTGGGGAAAGTTGTGCTACAGTAATTCGGTAATCACCAAATTTAGATTCTGAATTCAATATCAAAATAATTTATAGCTTCCCACAAGTATTCATGGAAAATTTTTGTGGATTTGATATGAAAAGAAACAAGTACTCCAGAGAGGTCTACTTATCAAAATATGTTGGTTATTAGACTGAGATCCAGAGAATTGAGAAATCAGCCCATTGCACAGATGGTGAACAAGCAACAAATTCTCATTCATTCTTGTCTCTGCTCACTAGATTACATTATTTTTTGAATCAGAATAGCTCTGAACAAGTAAACAAGACCTGCCCAAAGCTCTTTCTCTTAACTTGTGCATGGATGTGTAAATATATGTATTTACAAGGTAAATATTTTAAACGGATAAGTATGTTTTAATATTATTCTCAAGGTTAACTATACACGAATAAATTTAAAGTTACCTATTCATTACAATTAATTTACATACAATTTTTTCTTTTTCATGTAAAGAAGTATCTATCTGAATTCATATCAATCACCCATAACCTAACAGTTTTTTTATTATTTTATTTGCAACATATAAAATCCACATAAAAATGTAAGTTTTAGCTGAGAGTGGAGGCACACACCATAGCACAAGCTACTGAAGGGGCTAAGATAGAAGACAGAAGTACTTGAGGAGTCTGCGGTCAGTCACGGCAACATGGTGAGTCCCTCTCCCCCATCACAAAAATAGACATTTTATACCTTTACTGTACCGAATACTTCATCTTTAATGTGGCCACCACCAAATTCCTTTTTCAGAGTTGCTCTTGTTGCTGCATACAACATTTTTTGACGAACCTATTTAGTTATGAAAGCTCACTTAGAAGTTTACAGATGAAAACATATTATTACAGAAGAATATTCTAACTATATTAAGAACCCATGCACATTAAACATAAACTGTGATAGAACTGTAGCTTGCAGAATATAGTAAAATTTATGTGTACAAATAACCATAACATGAACATCTAAAATAGTATCAACAGCTATTAAGCAAAGTTTCAAACTACAGTATTTTTAGAAAGACCTGCAAAATTTTAAAATTCCTCAATTTCAAGGGGTAAGATGAATTCCTAGAACAAAATACTACTTAAAAAAAATTGTTTTAAGCCAGGCATCATGGAGCATGCTTATAATCTCAGCACCCAGGAGGCTGAGACAAGTGAGTTCTGGTTCTTAACCTGCACTTGGCCTAAAAGTATATCACGAAAAACTTATTTGTAGCATTTCATGTTGACCAAACAAAAGAATTACTTACATGAGAATGATCTGGAGACCATGCAATGAATATCCACTCATATCCCTGGGCATTCTGAGAATCTAACCTGAATAATACATAGCATGGCTGCTTGTCCTCCAACAGGGGCAAAACGAAGGAATCATAATCCTTATCCCAGGAATCTGAAGGCTGACTACAAGATCCAACCACAAGCTGCTCTACGAAAAGAATTGTTTAAAAAAACATGTAAATGATCTGAAATGCCAAGTGGTAGTGTGATGAAGACTAGAAAAATACAATATATAAAAATGACTAACAGTTGAGATGAATGACCAATGGGCAATCGTATTTCTTGTTTTCAAAATATCTATCTTATAAATTACCGATAAAATGTATTTAAATAACTGCACTGACACTCAAAAGTATAATATCAGAAATATTGCATTGTTCAGTAAGAAATAAAACCAGATTTACCTCTTATTTGGTCCTAACACCCCAGATTCAAAAGTTTGCCTGGAAATATGAATTGGTATCGCTACTATGAGCTATTTGGCAGAATTAAGTAAAAGTGTGAAAGTAGTCACACAAGCTTCACACACAGTGTTCACTACGGCACTTTAATAATGACAACCGCAACAGCCTCCATGTTTACCAGTAAGAGTGAAAAACTGTAGCATAGTTACATGAATATATTCATATTTTAAAAGGACTCCAAAGTTCTCTATCAAAATCAATTAAAAAAAATCTGCAGCAAAAGAAAAGACGCAGAGTAAGATGGTCTGCAGTTTATATGAACTTAAAAACTCAAACCAGCACTGTATCTATTCAGGCACACATGTGGAAAGGATGGCAGAAACAGAAAAGTCCCTGACTGGAGTTGCCTAATGGGAAGGAAATCAAGAATTGTTTAAAGAAAACACTAATATTAGAAAAAAATGAAATTTAAAAAGGATTGAGAAAATATTATAAAATATTAACAGATATTAAGGGGAGATACAGGTATTTATATTACATTCTTTTAAGTTTCCACATTAAAATTTTTCTCAAAACAAAAACTAGAAAGTAATATCATAGGAAATAAAAGTATTTTCCTTCTGCATGGTATTAATAAGATGAACTAACTTCTTCATTTTAGTTACTTGACTGATCACTTAGGAAAGTAATGGCACTGAAAAATTTCAGCTCAATATTTCTAAAATATTCTATTTTACAGTGTGCACTTATTATCTACAAAACAATTACAGATTGTAATAAACTACTCTGTCCTTTTAATATATAAGCAGAAAATGGAAAACAAAATAACTTACTTTCAAGAAAGGATGAATAAATTTTTCTAAAGCAAAATATTTCAAAGTATTTAAAGAATTACCCTGAAGGAATATTTTTAAACATTCGTTATAATAATTTTATAACATAATAATTTTTCAAATTCCAATCTACCTGATTTTGAAGATTCTTCTACCCAGTTCTCTGCTTAGAGAATTTAGAGTTTGTTACATTCTCAGAACTTTCCCAAAACAAACAAAAATGAGTGACATTTCTATGCACAGGTTGCAGTCAGGTGGAAAACTGGAAGAGTTTGAAGTCCTCTGTACTTAAAAACAAGCTTCACTGTACAATTATTCACAAGGTACATACACTTGTGGGTATGCAGAAATGGACTATAGTGTAGACATTGAGACACGAACAGTAAGAAGAAGACATTACACCCGAAAAACATCTTTGTGGTCCTCTGAGAAGCACAGAATTCAGAAACAAAACAAAACAAAACAAAAAAACCGGGGCTTTGGAAAAATGTGAGGATTCTAATTCCCTTATGGCAAGGTTTGAACCTGCTTCACATTAACTGATAGTTTAAGTTACTGAGAACACTTAGAAAATTTAAGAATATAATTAACACCCAATAATCCAGTGACATACAATATTTTAAAATGTTTAACTAACCATTTTCAATAGATATTTTCAGAAGTCTGTATTTTCCATTTCTGGCTCTGGCAAAGATATCTTTAACATCTTCACTTGCTGTGGAAAACAATATTTTCTTTTAAAAAATGCATAAAATATTTTTATACTTGTAACTACTTCATTTTGCTATCTATATGAAGGAAAAATAAATACTACAAAGAAAACATTCATAGTGTGTAGCATTCTCTTATCAGTATTATAAAACAAACACAAAAGAGTGGACACTGAATACAGGTAAGAAAAAAACAAATTTTAATTAAGTATATTAATTCTAATCTGGTTTAGCTAAATAATTATGCAGCAGAAATAACAATAGAGTGACTATACTGACATTACTCAATGAAGTTACTATTTAATGGACAAATTACAATTTTGTTGCACACTCTTTCTCCTTCTTTGAAAAATGTTGAAAACTTGCTTTCATTCTCTTTTAGTTCAAGTGTGATAAAGATAGCTTCTTCATCAATTCATTTTCTGTATCTGCCCACTAAATACAATAAGTATCTGATAGCCTATCTCGATTCAAGAAAAAGCCAATAACATGCATTGTATTTTATACTTCCCATATTTTTCTTATTTGTATTTCTCAAAAGGCTAGGGTAAACTGATTGAGCAAATAGACATTTAATAACCTTTGTTTACCTAATAAAATTTCAATTCGTTTTAATTTCGTTCTTGTGTAGTCTATTACAAGCAAGAACCACTATTTAGGTAGCGCTATAAGGCTCGAACAAGAAAGTGAGTAATACGCATTTAAATGTAAAATCAATGCGGGCAAATAGAACAGTTCTTTTAGAACTCAAGAGTATTTTTGCTGGTGTGTGCATGCAGGATGTGTGAGGCGGTGTTAAAGGGCCTGAAAAACAAACCAGACAAGTGTTTGAACATCTGGGAGTAAGATTCTATGTCTTATTAAGAGGGAGAGCATGAGTTCATTTATATTAGAACTCGTTAAGTGATCATGAGTAACCCCGGGGCATACTATTTGATTCCAATGAGGTGAGCGCTTCCAGGCTGCCCATTTTCAAACCCGGAAATAATGGAAGTCGGATATACAGTAAACGCACATTCAGCGGCTTGCTAGGGTGACCAAATGCAATACCACAGATCGGGCTTTTCAGCTCCTCTGCAGAGCACAGAGGGAAAAGGACCCAGGCACTGCTCACACTCAGGATTTCTCAGAACACAAGGCATCCTCCCATTTGAAAGAAAAGCGGGCAGAGTTTGGGAAGCACCCTTTCCGAGGTAAGACTCGCATGTTTTTCCTTGTTTGCTTGCTTTTTTGTTTGTTTGAGACTGGGTCTGGCTATTCAGTTCAGGCTGGCCCTGAGCTCGCGATGTAGCCAGGCTGGCCTCGAGTTCACGGCGAGCCTCCTGTCTCAGTCTCTCGAGTGCTGGGGTTACCGGCGTGTGCCACTACACCCGGCTGGCATATTTCTTTTTATAATCAATGTCCTGCAACACGCCGCTCCAGACTAGCCGGAGGAAAAGTCGCTGGGCTGGCCAGCGCACGGACCCCCGGTGGCCCCCACTCTCCCCGCGTTCGCCACCCGCGGAGGACGGGGTTCGGGGCGCAGTGGGCAGGAGGGCACGCCCCCTTCCCCAGGTGCCGCACACGGTTCCCTCCGCCGCTCCCTCCAGCGGCGCTCCGAGCCTTACGTGGCGGCGGCGCCGGCTCGGGCGGCGAGGGACCAGGCCGGGCGCCGGGACCCGGAGCCCCGAGAGGCGAGAGGCCCTGCGCCCGCGAGGCGACTCCCTGGGGGCCCACGGCGTCTTCTCCGAGAGCTTTGCCCCGGGCCGCACCGGGCGCCGTTACCTTGGATGCCGGTCTGGTGGGACATGGCGGCGGCCGCGGGCTCGGGCTCCGGCGCTGAGTGCGGCGAGCGGCCCCGGCCGGCAGCTCCAGGAAGTGGCGGCGCCTCCGCCGGCCCCGCGCGTCATCCACCCGCGACCGCGCCGCCCCGCCCCTCCCCGCCCCGGTCCGGGACCGCGGGTGTTGCCGGCTCACCGCACTCCGCCCCGGCCGTGCCTCTGAGCCCCACCCGGGCGGAGCGGGCGGGACTGCTGTGTGCCCGGCCCGGAGCCGCCCGCCGTCCCCGCTCCGCCGAGGGCTGCTCGGGATGGAACTGCCATCTTTACCCTGCGCGCGCGAGCTCAGAAGCCGGGCGGGGGCTTTCCAGGCTCACCCCTCCTGCGGTCCGTACTGTTGGCTGCGCACATAGGTTCTCCTAGCCTTACTGTTTTTAAAAATGGGAATTAATATATGGGCAGTCTCCCATCGTGTTTTCCTCAAGGCAATCTGAAAGGAACAACTTTTCATTGTAGTTGAACACTTCCAGAGCTGAAGTTTTCCTTTCTCTGAAAAGATACGCTGACTTGAGTATTCCTCTGCGGTCAGTTCTAACTGCTCTGCTTTACAATGACCCTTTTTAAAAATACAAGTAATTACTAAAAATTCATTCGGATACTTTTGTATGGTAACATCAGAAATGGATTCAATTTCTTTTTCATTTTATGGTTGTATGGACATGCCTTTCTTTTTGGAAAGTTAATTTTAGTATTTACTGTATAGTTTTTCTACTGCTCCTAGAAGGTAGGTCTTGTTTTTAGGGTCTTAGACACAATTGCAATTCCCTATAAAAGATACTATTTAGACCAATATACTGTAAGTACAATTTAATAAAAGAACTTTGAGTACACTGTATTTTAATTAGTTCTACTGCGGTTGTTTTTCTTTACGGAGACCTTGGCAAACAAGGTTAACATCTGCTTCCTCAACAGGTCATTATTTTTAGAAGTAAGCAGATTTTAATCTGAGTTTTATGATTTGTTTGGATTTAAGAAATGTAGGGAGATATTTATCCTAATCAAGTTGTTCGTGGTACAGTGGTTTGCCCTGATTTACCAGTTTTGACTGCACTCTCGAGCAGACAGAAAATTGCAGAGTTCATTTTCAAAGCTTTGGCTGATCCGTCACCTAGTTTCTAGGGAAAATTGCTTAAGGAAGTTGACACTGCTCAAAAGTCCTGATGGGGTGAGATAACTCCCCCATGGTCATGTTAAGAAAGGAGCACTGTATGCACAACCCTGAAAAGAAGGAACGTCCAGTTATTATAGACTCCTAAGTTAGGTGGAAATATTCTAGGCAGTCAGACACGGCTGGGCCCTCAAAGGAGTCAGTGTAGGTGAGAACACATCACAACTGTGACTGGAGGCACATTTGTTCAAGGTCAGGCCTCAAGATAAATATGGAATGACTAGATCTACCTACCTCCCTGAGGGATAAACAATATACTATAATCAATAGTACCTGATCCAATAAAGTCTAGATAAGCATCAGTCACCCAAGTGAGTGACCAGGACCTCCTGACTCATCTTTTCCAAAAAAAGCCCCTCTTCCTTTCATGCACATTGCTATGTGACTTGCTTTTCCACTGAATAATATTTTCTAAATGACTATACTTCTAATCATATTGGTTGATCATAGTTTTGACCCACATTGTACCCACCTGGTAATTTCGTGTCCACCTCCTGATTTTGCTGTATGAAACTTGCTTTGAGAAGTTAAAATTTCCTGTTCTTAACCTCCATTGTCCTTAGAATTTATTCTTCAGTTTTGGGGAACATGAACTTGCTGTATCTGACATCTAGCAGGTTGGGTATTATAGTTATTTCCCATACATCATTTGGAAGTCCAATATCACAGATATGTTGGAGCCATCCTGGAATCTTCCAGAAAGCACTTATTTTCTGCTATTAAGCTTCAAGGGCCTTAAGTGCACTAATGTGTCCTAGCTACACACATTTTCCTACTTTTCCTCGTTTTTTTGTGTTACCACTTACGAAACATTTACCAAAGCTGTTCTGAAAATAATACCTTAGATTTGTAGAGTTTTACAATTTTCAAACAATATATAGAGATTTATTTGTGCTTTGATCTAATCCTGTATGGAAGGATGGATGAGATACAATCAGGTTTTATTTTATTTTTTTAACTTTCAAAGATTTGGAGACTGAGGCATAGAGAGAGGAAGTTAACAGTTTTCAAGGGTAGGACAAGTGTTTACAAGAGATGGCACCCTGCCTGGTGAGCACAAGGTCCTTAGTTCAATTCCCGGTACCAAAAAAAAAAAAAAAAAAAAAAGAAAAAAGAAGAGATGCACATTTTCGTTGTTGTTGCTTTTTGGTACTGGAAATTGAACTTATGACCCACGCTTGCCACGCAGGCAGTTGTGCCTCTGAGCTAAATCCCCTCCTGTGTGATGGTGCCATTTTAAGACAATGTATGTGAATAGGTAGTGTTACAATGATGCAATGATGAGGGCCTACCTCATATCTGCTTCTCTGTCTTTCTCCACAGGAACTGTATCTGTTTTACAAATCAGCAGTCATACTTCCAGCTACATGCAACAATGAAATAACTTTACAAAGTCTCAGTTCGACACTCCTAGGAGAAAGTTTAGGCTTGATTCTTCTTGGTTCACATGTGGAATCAGCTCTGGCCAAGCTGGCTGATGATAGCGTTCTTGAGTAACCGGCAGTTGCCACAGGAGTGAAGATGGGTCTTGGAAGATAGGCTCAGAACTTGGTAAAGCTGGCACTTCAAACATCAGTGCAAGGTCACAAACCCAAATGTATCCAGAGCACAGTTAGATAACATAAATGAATGAAGCTGACAAGTGCAGCCTGCTGTTCAGGAGAACAGGTTTCATCTCAAAGGAGCTGCTACTGCACAGCTCCAGCTGATGGATGCCTCGTGGGAACTCAAGCTCAGGTAACTGCTCTTCTGATCTTCAATTTTTTTTAGAAATTAGAATTTTACAAAATAAAATTAGAATTTTACATAAAATCTCAATTTTAACATTTAAAATTAAAATAAGAATTTGGCCTGTAAACTGACTTCTAATGGGGAACTACAGAGATGACTCTCCTTGACTGTCCTTGGAAAGAAGAGCAACTATCTCCATTTTGGATAAACTTGGTCCTATCTCCAATGTTGATATGCACAGAGCTGGCTGGGTTATTTCTTTGTCCCTTCAGTTGACTTCAAGCAATATAAATTGGGCTGGTTGAGGAGCTGATGGACAGGTCAGTGTTACCCCGCCCAGTGACTCTACCAATATGTGGTTAAGTCTGGTGGAATGGAGAGCCGTGCTCCACGCTGTTGGCTGGGACCGAGCCTCGGGAAAGAGGCTATGCCTTCCCAGGGCAAAAAAGGATTGTACATCAGAACTGAAGCACTGACCCCAAATTATTAGCTTCTACCTCAGTTGTTATGCAGATTGCTCTCTCTGCATTTCTTGCCCTCTGCATATCATGGAGGTGATCTCAGACTTCCTGCCTAGCCCAGCTCACATAGTCATGGCAGTCATGTATTTCCCGCCACTCTTCCTGTCACTCATCCCTGAGCCACTCCCCTCATGGAGAATTAATAAAACCCGGGTTGAGCTCTGGGTCATGGCCTTTGTTCTGGTGAACACCATCTTGGCTGAATTTAGGACCCCTTGGCTTCCCACAACTGTATAAATGTCTCAGTGTCTTTGTTCTCGCCATGGGTTGCACTGGAAGTGGTAGATTGGAATTAGCTGATTAGAATTCTAATAACATTTCTTTGGGATTATAATTATAAACCTTCCTAGACTGCAATGAAGATGGGTAAGGGTACTCTATAACTTCTGACCTAGATCTTCTGTCTGGTCAATTGTCAAATAATGATTTAAAAATGTAGACTACCCATCAGTTCTTTATATTGTAGAAATAATATGATGTGCACAACATTAATGTGAGTAGTACACATGCTTGTGCATAGTGTGTATATACATAAAGTTGTAAAAATCATCCATCTTGTTTCTTCTCTGAATTGGAAACTTTTGTTAGAAGAGAATCATTTTTTATTTAATTGTAAACTAACTATATTATAAAATTCTAAATTGTTAAAAACCACAAAGAACTTTGATGACCATGAACAAAATTACATAACTCCTCTGAGCTTCGGTTTCCTTCCTTGTCATATACCAATACTGATGCCTTCTGGTTATGAAAATCAAGTGAGATGTGACTTTATAAAGTTCCTGATGGGGCTGGGGATATAGTTCAGTGACACAGTGCCTGCCTGGCAATTGTGAGGTCCTGAGCGTGATTCCTGGAACCAAAAAAAAGAAAGAAAAAAAAAGAGTTCCTGATGCACTAGATATCTTAAATATAGTGGTGCTTCGGTTCACAAACTTAATTCATTCTACCGTTCTTGGAAGATGGGCACAGTCATGTTCATCACCCAGTGCAGATTTCATGAATGGAAGCAAAATTTTGCCAAGCACTTCTGTTAGTGAACCAAATTGTTCACAAAAGGAAGCATTCATGAATCCAACTATTACTGTAGATTCATAAATGTACAATATCACTGTTAATTGCTATTCTTATAAGGCATCAAACAATAAAAGGAACTCCTTGGGTCATAAGAATCAAGAAAAGAATTATTCTTATTATTCATAAGAAAATAAGAATCAAGGATTAGGTATCACACTTTGACTGAGTTTAACTTTTAGTACATGCATATAATTATATAACCATGGCCAAACTGCTAAATCTTTTAACAAAATAGGACTGAAGATTCTTTTGTTTTGGTTGGGCTTAGTAGTGTTGGAATCAGTTGCTGATGAAACATAACAAAGAGTTTGGATTAAAGATCAATTAGAGCTAATAATATCTCTTTTTTACTCTTCTAAGTGAAATCTGGACTGAAGTAATCCTAATAAATGATGTGTAACTCTTAATAAAGGAAATGAAACATTTTGGTTCAAAAGAGTTGTTGATAATAAGGATGCAGATTGGAATCAAAATGCAGGAAAGCACAAAGCAAGTAGGTTTTATTGCACTATTTATAGTGAATTTTCACCCTGGGTTGAAGAAGTGCCTTAGTCACAGCATCTTGAATCTCTTACCATCTTGTGTGGGGTAGGATGGGTTAAGTGACTATTTGTAAATCTTTTTGAACACACAGTGCTCTTTTTCCCTGTTTCTCACTCTTTTCAAGTGGTGCTAATTAATACTTCCCAAACTCTTATGATGTTTAAGTAGCATATACAGAAGATAGTGCCTAGTACTGAGTCCTTGATGAGGGACAACTCTTTGTGTTCTGTGGATCGGTCAAGGCCCTGCTGTGCCTGAGGTTGGCAAATTCCTTCAGATGAAAACAAAACCAGTCCCAAAGACACAAAGTGGCACAGGCAGACTATATAAACAAGTTGACCTCTAGCTCAGGCGCATGTCAACAGGTATCTGGCCTTGATGTTCTTCCTTGTTAACTATAGTATAGATAGTTTTAAAAATGATTTAAAAAAAATCTTTTAATTTTTTATTTTTAAGAGAATAAAACCAAACAAAATAAAACAGAATAAAGCCAATCAAAACAAAATAGTGAAAGCAATACAGGACTTCAAAACAAGATAATAGGAAATCAACAATGGCTGCCATAATGCCTCTTACCATCTTCAAAATAGCTGCCCATACCATCAGACCTAATAAGATCAAATAAAACAGAACAGAATAAAACCAATCAAAACAAAACAATGAAAGCAATGAAAGGCTTCAAAACAAGATAATAAGAAATCAACAATGGCTACCATAATATATCTTGTAATCTTCAAAATAGCTGCCCATGCCATCAGATACAATAAAATCAAACCAAACAGAATAAAACCAATCAAAACAAAACAATGAAAATGATACGGGACTTTAAAACAAAATAATAGGGAATTAACAATGTTTTCTCTCCTTTCACTTTCCTTTTTAGATGTTTTCTCCCCTTTCACTTTCACAAAATCTATTGTACATTTTGAATCCCGCTAAAACCTTCAGTTTTTTATACTAGGAAGATGGCATGATGTTCACCTATGTGAGTCCAAACCGTTTCACTCATGAGCATGATCTCAAGTTAGATCCATCCACCTACAAGAGCCTTGTGATTATTCTGCTTTATAGCTGAATAGCTTTCCATTGTATAAAAGTGCTGTATCTTTCTCAACTGGTTTCCTGTTACATGGAGCATTGTTTTCTTTCATTTGACTTTCAATCTATGAATTTCCTTTCAACTTAATGTGTTTCTTGTATACTACATATTGATGGATCTTGTTTCTTGATCCATACTGCCCGTGTTTCTTTTTAGTGGTGAACTGAGGTCATCTACATTAGTGGTTATGGCCAACATGCACTGGTTCACCTCTGCCATGCTTTTTTCCTGCCATTGGCTCCCTACATCTCTCCTCCATTCAACTGTCTGCCCCACTTGGTGTCCCACTCAACTACTGTTCCTGGGACCATGGTCATTTTTTATCTTTCTCTAGAATGTCCTTCAGTACTCTTTGTGGGGTTAGTTTGGTGATCATGAATTCCTTCAGTTGTTCTTTGTCATAGAAGTATCTTATTTTTCCATTAATTTTGAAAGATAGTTTTGCAGGGTACATCAGTCTGGGTTCAAAGTTGTGTTTTTTCAGGACTTGAAATACTTCGCTACAAGCTCTTCTTGACTTGGTTTGTGTTGAGAAGTTTGTCATGATTCTGATGGATTTTCCTTTATAGGTGATCTGTTTCTTTTCTCTAACAGCTTTTAATATTCTGTTCTTGTGGTGAATTTCTGGGATCTTAATTATTATAAGTCTGAGTGTAGATTTATTTTGATTATGAATAGTTGGAGTTCTTTATGCATCACTTGTTGGTGTGTCAGGTCCTTTTCCCATGCTTCGGAAGTTCACTGATACTACTTCTGTAAATAGTCTCTTTATGCCTCTTGTGTTGACCTCTGCTTTTTCACTGACGCTTATTATTCATAAATTATTTTTCTTTGTGTCATATTACAGCCATTGAATTGTTATTACTTGGTTCCTTGTTATTTTTAACAGATCTTTCCTTTCATGATCACTAGCTGCCACCCTGTCTTCAAGGTCTGAAATTCTATCTTCAGTTTCTTTCAAGCAGTTTTGCCAGCTTTCAATGGAGTTTTTAATTTCCTGGATAACTCTTTGAGTTTGTTTCATGCATTCCAATTCTTCTCTATATTGTTCATTCAAGGTTTCCCTCATTCTCCTAAGCTCCCCTTTCTTTCTGTCTGTGTCTTTTTTAGATATGCTCAGCAATCTTTTTATTATGTTGTTATTTCTTCTTTTACCTGAGATATTATTTCTGATCTGACTTCTTTTACAGCCTCATGAAATTTTTTTTTTTTTTTTTTTTTTTACTTCAGTTGCCATCATTCCAGAAATTTTGGATATGCAACTTCTGCTTTCTCCCATGTCCATGTCTCCTGGACTTGTTCTGCGTGGGCTGGAGGCCAAGGATTGCCTTTTGCTCCTTCATCTTGACATTTTCCTGGGTTCTTCTGGATAAGCGGGTTGTGGGGTCCCAGGCACTTCCCATATTGGTTACCTGTCCACGGTGTAGGGGGATGAGTCAGGCACCTGGGTTTCTCCTAACCCAGATTCCACAGGAGGTGGTGGGGTGCAGGGCAGGCTTCTCCAGACTATTGTGGCTTCTCCAAGGTGTGGCTGGCTGGTTCTCCAAGGCGTGGCTGACTGGTTCTCCTGGCTTGCCCTGGCTACCCGTGGGAGAGTCCCAATGGCAGCCTGTGTGTGTGCGGGGTCTGGACTGGCTCTTAAAATTGTTTTGCTGTTGGTGTTCTCAGCAAATGCTGAGACCTTACACTCTAGATCCCTGTCATGTGCTTTCCCCTCCTTTTTGTTTTTATTTTCATTACACAAATAAAGATGCTGGTGCTGAGACAGTGTCACTGCCTCTCCATCAGAGAGGTCAGGTCCCACCTGGTTCCAGCTTTCATTCTAATATGCATCTATGACTTTTCTTAATCTTCTGTCACCCCCTCTCAAGAACCCACAATATGCACAGGTCACAGCAGTGTTCTTTAAGTATTTTTGTACTCACAACACATTCTAGCATTTCCATGTTAGACGAATTTAGGATAGGGGTCTGTAATCTGTTTAGGAGATGGTACAAGGGCCACTGAAAAGCTGAGTTTGCAGTGCAAGACTTTGTTTGCATGTTTGTTTTATCATGTTTCATAAAAATAAATTTGACAAAAAAAAAAAGAAGAAGAAGAAAAAGTAAAAGAAAGAAATCCATAGCAAATACCTGAGAGGTAGCATGGAGAGAAATGCTCAACAAGATTATGAGAGAATTAAAGCCCTTCATGTCCATTTTAAACTTCCTTTTGAAACTACTGAAAACCATGTCTTCATGGTCTGGATCTAAAATGGATTTTCCTTTTACTAAGTACTGCTCCATATCAAAGACTTTATAAGAAAGTTTCAATGTATCTTGTATTTCTAGGAGTTGATTAAATCAGTGTGGTGACCTGTATTTACAGATGTGTGAGCGAAAGATTTAGCTCTTAACATTTTATGTTAATAATAGGAACAGGAATTGGTATAGCAAATGCTCAGCTAAAAATTTGTATTCTGCTTCTCTTGCAGCTAGATGTGATTATGTTGTGACTAGAGGAATGAAAAAGTTTTGTGAGTCTTTTTGAAAGACTGATGCAGCTCATTAGCTGGCAAGATTCCTTTTTATTTCCTTATTCCTCTTTCTCCTATTTTCTATTGGAATGAAGATGTCATGGCTGGAGTTTTACCTAATGCCTTTTACCTGAAGCAACCTTAATGATAAAAATCATGAATTTGGGTAGTAGAAAAGAAAGATGGAAGGAAACCTGGGTCCTTGTTGACTGTGCCTCCCTTACCTCCAGAATTATTTTACGTTTGAGAACAATAATTTCATTCTATTAAACCATATTATTTCCATTCTGTGTTACAAATAGCCAAAATATATTTTGTAAGTGATGCATTTTGCTTTACCTAAGCTTAAGTATAAATGCACCTTAGTATACAATTCTTTAGTTCCTAGAGTGAAAACCTGGATAGCAAGTTCCTAAAATGGGGGATGTTTATTTTGTTTGTAAAATGGGGATCTTACTACATTAAGAGGAAAGTAAAAGAAAAATGTGAGAAAAACGTCAAATTCTTTTGTGCTCTTTAGCAATCTTATCAGCAAAGTTTTCACAAGTCAACATGGCTCTTCTCATTTCTGACTACTGTATCCACCTCTCACTAGTCCTTGCATTTGACAATTCTGATCACACTTGTTAAATCAATTAATGCTGATCCTAGAACTAGACTGGGCTCTCTCATTGAGAAGAAGCTGAGAGTATCACTGTGATTCCTAAGTCCAATACTCCATTTGGCCTCACTATAGAAGCACAGTATTCATGAGTGAGGTGTGGTGGTGCACGCCTGTAATCCCAGCACTCAGGAGGCTGAGGCAGGAGGATTGATGCCAATTTGAGGCCAGGCTGAACTGAGCTCCTTTCTCAAAACAAACAAATAAAACACGCATGTAGACAAACAACAACAACAATATTACAGTGTTCTTTGAGTCCCCACCCCATGGACATGGACATGGTGGTTCATCTCATGTTCCCATGGTGATTCTCTGACCAACCCTTCCCATAAGGCTGGTTGCTTTTCATTCAGTTTTGAACTAGTTTCCTTCTCACCCTTTGCATCCTGAACACTTTCTCTTCTCTCTCTGAGATCGCATTACAGTTTATTGTCCCACACTTTGGCCCAGTGACATGGCCAGCCCACTTGGGTCTCATCAGTCCAGCTTTCTTGCAGGGCTCATTACAAGTCCTCTTTTAAAAGCGCCTTTCAAAGTTCTAACTCACTAGATGTTATTTTTTCCCTGAACTATTCTTTCATAGAATAATAGCACAGGTCCAGTGAAATCACAGCTCACTTTTCCAACTCTCATCACATAATCTGCAGTCCACTTTCACCTTGGTTTCGTTTGTTTTTGAGAACTATTTTCTCTCTCTCTCCTCCCATTCCTACCTTTCTTCATATTCTTCCACAGTTATTGTCAGTGCCCATATATTCTCCATTGAACTATTCTAGCTCATTAACAGAGAAGTAGAATAGAGAGGCAGATCCCCAGTGTACTCTCAGGTGTACTCTTATTGTTAGAGCACATCTTAGATGTTTATAATGAAGATGGAATAAAGTGTTCCACAGAATATGGATCTTTCGTTTAGCTCAAGTCTGGAATAGAAATACATTTGAAATAATGGGTCATATTCATGAGACAAATACAAATATTCATTAGTTAAATTGTACTTTTAGTAGTTCAAAGTCTGAGTGTGCATACAGGAGACAGTGTTTCCCAAGGAGAAAATCTGTGGGTTCTAATCTCACTTGATGGCTGCCTAGCTGTGCAATGTTGAGTGAAAGCTATTAAAAAGGGAAAGAAGTGACAACAGCAGCAGTCTTCCTTGAGTCTGGAATTGTTTTGGATACTTTTTCATCTTTGCTGACTCATTTCTTTCTTTTTGCTTAACTACTATCCTTCTAACATTGTAGAATTCCTTTTCTCCAGGCCTCCTTGGTTTTTTTCTTCTCTTTTTTAAAATTTTTTCTTCTTCTTCTTTTTTTTTGCTTTTTTAGTACACGTTTGCAGGACATAATGATTACATTCACTGTAGGGGATTGGTACATGTACATAACATTTCTGTTCCCTTCCTTTCCCCCTCCTATCCCCGTTGTATTTTTCCAGCATCAGATTCATTTATCTTATAAAAACCTCATAAAGTTAATTATCATATATACAGATTTAAAAGTAGACTAATAGGCCAAGGAATATATAAAACATGTAAGACCATTGTACTAAGTCAGGGTATGCGTTTAGATACATTGTCTGCACTGGATTGCACTATCTTTTTTTCTATTATTTGTCTTTTATTATATATATATATATATATATATATATATATATATATTAGAGAAACCATGTGATATTTAAGCTTGTGTCTGAATTACTTCACTTAATATTATGGTCTCAAGATGTACTTATTTTCCCACAGATAACTCAAGTTTATCCTTCTTTATGGCAGGATAGTATTACTTTTAAGTTTTTGAGGCATTTCCATAGTGGTTCTATCAGGTTACTGTCCCACCAACAATGGAGAAGGGTTCCTTTCTCCCCACAGCCTTGCGAGCATTTGTTATTGGTTAATTTCTTGATGGCAGCCATTCTTTCTGGAGTGAGGTGGAATCTCAGTATTGCTTTAGTTTGCATTTCTTAAATGGCCAGCAATGTTGAACATTTTCTCATGTATTTATTGTCTATTTGTATTTCTTCTTTTGAGGAGTGTCTACTCATTTCACATGCCCATTTTTCAGCTGGGTCTTTGAATTTAGGGAGGAGGGCTAATTTTTGTCTAGTTCTTTATATATTCTAAATGTTAGTCCTTTATCTGAGGAGTAACTGGTAAAACTTTTTTTTCTCATTTTGCAGGCTGTATCTTTACTCTGCTAGTTGTTTTCTTTGCTGTGCAGAAACTTTTTAATTTCATGTGATTCCATTTGTTGATTCTTGGTAGTGATTCTTGATAGTAATTCTAGGGCAACTGGGATTTTCCTCAGAAAGTCTCTGCCTACAACTGTGTCTTCAAAAGTTTTACCTATTTTGTATTCCAGAAGATTCAGTGTTTCTGTTCTAATGTTTAGCTATTGGTTCCAGTTTGATTTTAGTTTTGTGCATAGTGAGGGATATGAGCCTAAGTTCAACCTTCAGCATGTGAATAGCCAGTCTTCCCAGGACCATTAATTAGTTAAAGAGGCTATCTTTCCTCTGGTTAAGAGATTTGGCCCCTTTGCCAAAAATAGCATAGCTGAGTGTGTCTCCAGGTCTCTTTGGCCTGTGACTCACCTGGGTCTCCTGGTGCTGAGTTCTGTTCTTTGGACTATGCCTTTCCTTCCTGCTAAGGCATCTTGCTTTCCCAGGGGCTTGTTTGTTCAGAATACTTGCCAGGTAACTGGAAGCCAATCTAGTAAACTAATTCACAGCAAGGTTCGATTCATCAAACTTTTATTGAGCACTTCAGCTTCTGAACTAGGTGTGAATGACCGACCGATCAAGGCTGTCCTGATACACTATCAGTACTCAGTGCAGTGACCTTGGGCTTAGTGTTCAGACAGACCTGAGTTCAAATCTCATCCTTTCACTTACCAGAGCTGTCACCCATGAAAAATTGCCTAACCCTTCCAGGAGTCTATTTCTTTATTTGAAAAATGGGAACAACAATTAGCTCATTAAGAGCTTTTCAGTTTTAGGGACAATTATATACAGTGAGAGCTTATAAGTGATGTTAAGTAAATGGTACCTATTATTAGGTTATTGCTTATTCTTTCCTTCTAACTTATGGGGACATTTAATATTTTAACTTTGGACATAAATTATCAGTGCCTTAACAATTAAGACTTTTAAATCTTGTTACAAGTTGGTCAAATATATTTAGGGAATCAGGGAAGCCATCCCCTGCCTCTCATCAACTTTGATTGTCTCAGTTCTGGCAATAGAATACCTCAGTATCAGCTGTCTGAGGAACTGAAGCAGAGTGAATTGCTGAAGACAGAAGAGAGGTGTTATAAGGATACACAGAAGTCTGTTTTCAAATGAGGTGGCCTGGCTATAAAATACCAGGAAAAAGCAACTGCAGATCATGAAGTAAAAAATAGGACACTTGTTTGGAACCAAAGTAGCATACAAGGTGAAGAACCTAAACCCATAAACAGTAACAGGCTGTGAAAATTGCTACAGTAGGTATAAACCAAAGGGCTGCCTTTCTGCATATGCTGGAGGCAGAGACCTGCTGGTTGTGCAACTATCTTTTTGCTACAGTTGCACACACGCAAAACAGCACCATCAGCCATCAGCAACATCATTTTGAACATAGAAGACAATGAAAGGTTATGCAGGAAAAGCAGGAAGGCAGAGCAAGAGAAAGCAAAAAAAAAAAAAAAAAAAAAAAAGCTCTCAGTTGTGTTGTACTTTAAAAATTTTTTTTTTTTTTTTTTTTTTTTGCGGCACCGGGGATTGAACTCACAACCTCGCGCCTGCCAGGGCAGGCGCTTAAGGCACTGAGCCAAACTCCCGGCCCTGGTTTTTTGAGGCAGGGTCGCACTATGTAGCTCAGGCCGGCCTTG
>RJWM01020482.1:0-37074 GCA_004363535.1 Dasyprocta punctata
CTATGTGGGACCCTGCTAAGTCTCCAACTTTATTGGCCTTATGCATCAGTTAGAGAGCTTGTTAAAACATAGATTCTAGGCCCTCACTGCAAGAGATTCTGATTCAGGAGGTCTTTGATGAGAGCTGAAAATGTGCCTTCTTTGCAAGCTCCCAGATAAGCTGATATTGCTGGCCTACTTGGAATAGTACTGTGCTAGACCCCAACAGTACCAGCTCCAGTATTCAGGCTCATCCATTGTTTGGCATCTCTAGAGCTTTAAAGCAGGAAGGAGACAGCAAAGCAAGCCCTGGTCCTAGCACAGAAGTTGTGCTATCTACACTTGGGTGCTTCTCCTGGGCAGTGTGCTGTGTAGACTGAATTAAGTGATTTTTGGATCACCAAAGGGTTGAGGGTTTTCTTTTTATTTCAAGTCATTTCCCTGACTTGGGTGTGTCAAAGAGAAAGTCTTTCTGAGGTGTTGACTTTTCCAACTCTGACACTTGTAGGTTCCCCTTTAGCAGAAATGGGAAAACTTAGCTGTGCAGTGCTAAACACACAACAGCAGGTATGAGTGTTGTCTCATGCTATTTGTTTTTATGGTTTCTTGCATGGCAGATGATACTGGTTTTCTGTTTTCCATAGCAATAGTAAGATTCCCTTTAGATAAGTAAATTTATCTAGGAAGGCAGAATCTAAGGAAAAATTTGAGGCACAGGTTACTAATAGGCAACTGTCACTAAGGAGGCAAGAAAACTTCATAATTACAACATTTGAAAATCAGTTTCAGTGGAGATTGACCTTTGATGATGTTATTTACAGAGAAGTAGGTGTATGTAAGGACTTAAGAACAAATTACGTTGGTTACAAGATGTACGTTCTCCTTGAAATAGGGTTCAAACTACTGTATAGCTTATTAATTTATTGCTAAGATATTACTAAAGATGACCTTCAACCCAGGGTGTGTTTAAAGAACCACTAATCCCTTCCTAACGTGGACAAAGTAGCAAGTTTTTGCTTTAAAATATTAGAAATATTTGGTCAATGTCAGTGTAGTATTTTTCAAATTGCGATTATTAACAAACCTTCAAGTTCCGTTCAATTTTTTGAAAATGCATTTACAATCAGCCTGACAGAGACGTTACAGAAAGGCGTGATTCCTAACCTCTAGTAATGCAAACTTGTAACATCCATCATGTTGCACAAATAGATCACTCACAAAGGTAAAGCTTGCTTCTAGAAATAATAGTTATATAGAGGTGCTCATCCCTAGTAAATTAAAGATTGCTACCTCACTCCTACTTTCCACACTGAACAGAACACTGCAGGCACCTATTAATAGCATCGTTAGTTTCAAGGAGGCAGCTACTTGGAATTTGGATCTTAATGTACAGAAATAGATACTCATCTACTCTCCCAGCAATGCAACAATCTTAATGGAATAATCTTTTCAAAATGAAAACTCTACCCTAATGAAAGCCCTCCTTTTTACTGAAATAAGAACAGAGATACAACGAAGTCAAGGCTCTTCGTTTACATGAATGATCTCACAACCTCACCAGAAAAGTATATTTAAACCCAGGGATTATTTGTTGGAAATTTTAATGTTAAACTACCTGCAGAACACATTTAGCTGCAGATAATACAAACTGATAGACATTTAAATTTTTTTTCCTGAAAATGGAACTTATAAATATTTATTTTTAAAGGGTCAACAGTTTAAGATTCCTGTTGCTTAAGCAAGTTTAATACTACCATGTAAAATAACTGAAGCTAAAGAGAATCAGAATAGTTAAACCTGTAATATGTTAGGATTGGAAACTGAGCTTGAGAGTAGCAGTCTTTATTTCCATGTCCCAGAAGCCAATTTTGTAGTAAGCTAAGTTGCCCTTGGGAACAGCATGTCGGGGGGCATGGGAGTGTTTGTGTTAATGGGAAGACTCTCTTCTAGTATCTGAAAAGCATCTTAGGGAATAATAATAACAAAAACAGAGTGCAAATCATGTGTGCTGGATTTCTATAATAAGCAGCCTATGCTGATGGTGACTGTGGTCCAAGAAATGAACCGCCTAACACTTACAAAGATGAGAGGTAACCACCCCCTGCCACGCATGTACCTTTGTGATGAGACTGTATCCTCCCTGAGAAAAACTAGAACATTTGGCACTATGTCCTTGAAACACCTCTTTCCTGTTCCCAGCACTTTTGCCAAGTCAAAAGAACATTCTAAGAGGGCAGGGATGAGAATGTCTGAATAAGGGTTATCTGAAGGTTGCTGGGAATGGGAAACTAGCGTTATCCGGAGGAGCTGCCTTCCTGCCTGTATGCTAAGTCAGCCATTCCTTGAAATGCTGGTCAGACGATGGAAAAAAGAGAGCTGCAAAATTCCTCTTCCTTCAGTAACCCAAGGAGCTTGAGTGATTCATCTAAGCAGCCTGCCTTAAACCTGCTTGGTAACACTGTTGTCAGGTACATATCCCTTGTTCTCATGAATTTCGGCTGGCAGTGCAGTTGACTGGTAGGCACTGCCTGTAAATTTTGCTAGGAAGTACTGTTAGACCCATATGCACTTTAATGGACCCTCCCTCACTCGTAAGCTGCAACTAACCCTGAACTTCCCTGTTAATGCCTGTTACCCTTAATAAACCCTCCCAGTGTTTTCTATAGTACCTTAAAACCCCAGCACACCTGGGCTATAGTTGAAATAAGGACCTTGCAGAGTTTCCTCTGAAAACAAGGGTTTATTTCCTCCAACTTTGATTCTGGGCTGACCTTGTGACTTCTTGCACTTAAAAATCTCATAGTGACACTGCGTTGGTTCTGGATCCATGCCCTTGTATTTATACCTTTGTATTTATTCCCTCTTGCTCCTTGAACCCTGCTACTAAGACATGAGCCAGCTCAAACCAACCTCCTGGGAGATGAGGGCCCACAAGGAGGACCAGTGAGCCTTCCCACCTGAGACTGTCCTAGGCCAGCCAGATCTTAGCTTCTCTCCCACTGACCACAGATTCATGACTGAGCCTAGCCAAGATCAGCCTAACCTGGCCTGGTTCTGCAGAACCACCCAGCCCATTGATTTTTAAGTCATAACTGGTGGTTTTTGTCCTAAATCAACTCAATTTGGATGATTGTTTATTCAGCCAAATCTATGGTACCCATGATGAATCCAAAGCTTTAAAGGAGTCACTATTTCAGTTTCACATGGGGCAGATAGGTGGATTTGGATCACCGAACTTGAGAGAAACAGGGAAAAACCAGGAAAGTCAAAGCAGTCGAACTGCCTTCCTACAAAAGGCCACATGCTGTGTGCTGGGCTAGTGAGACACAGCAGCAGCTGACCTGAAAGAGACTTCATTCCAGTGGACCAGCATTATGGATAGGGGAGATAATGGCAGCAAGATTCAGAGGCAGAGAGGAGCTACAGGAAATGGGTTTTTGCTTTGGAGTCAAGGTAATACGGGAACCCTTTATAGGCTCTAAAGTTTCCCAGAGTTCTCAGAAAAGGTAATGAGGACAGTTCCCCCAAGGGTGCCTACTGTTCTTCTTATCAGTCAGGTGAATGCAATTAGGTAAAGTCTCAAAATAATATGGATCAATAGAAATACTCCCCTAATATTGCAGAACCACTCATGTATGCTATATCAAAATAACAGAGCCCTCTGTGTCTCATTCAATGCTGTTGATCTTCAACCTATTTTGAATACTATTGATATTATTCTTCTGCCCTTTTTTGTTAGCAGTTACCTGCTATAAGTTTGTTAATCTTGTTTCTTAAAGCATATACAGGAATATAATGTGTATTTGAAAATGTAATAACCAGGCACCACAGCCAGAGATTAGGTCTAGGGTGGGCCTGAATGTCAGCATTTAATATACTTCTTAATGCTAATGTATAAGCCTGGTTGAGAATTACTGATCTGGAACTTTCCTCCCTTTATCCTACCCAATAGACAAAGTCTTTAGCTCAGATTTACTTCTTTTCTGCATCTCCATATCCCCCAGGTTTTGTTGAAAACACCTGGAATTTTACTTCTTCCAAATTTGCTCATTTTTTAAACATTGTACTTCTTATGTTCTGGGAATCCTTTCCACTTAATTTCAGCCTCATTAATAACAATTATTTAGGCCTAATTATGAGTTCAGCTGGTCCCTTTGCTCATTAGTGTGTCTTAGTTTCATCTTTTCCTTCTGTGGAGTTCATGTGTCAATCAAGATACTTGCAGCCAAAAAGTGCAGAAACCCCTTCCAGCAGTGGCTTGCAAGGTGGGGACATTTATCTTCTCATAACTGGAAACCTGACATAGGCCCTTCCAGGGCTAGCTAATTTAGCTGCTTCACCATGCCATCAAGGTATCAGGTGTTCTTCATCTTCCTGTTCTGCCAGGCTCAGCATGCCAGTGAGTCCCCTAATAGTTTTAAAATGGCAATAGCATTTCTTAGTGTCACTTGCAGATAAGTAGCATCTGGGACAGAAAAAGATGTCTCTTCCCACAGGGCTCAAGGAAAACTATTTCCAGAAGCAACCTGCACAGTTTGTCTCTCCCATCACTGGCAAGACAAATGTGAGATCACTATGGTTGACTTAGCCTAATCATAATCCGTTGCTGTGACTCGGGAGGGACCAGCCTCCTTGGTCCACATGTCCATCTGACACTCAGACAAAATTCTGAATTCTATCAGAAAGAGAGCAAGGGCAATGGTGGTGAAATTCATGATGTTTGTCAAAGCATATAATGACATGTTTAAATTTGTGTGTGGTGTGTGCGTGTGTTACCAAAGAAAGAAACTACTAGGGTTTCTTATTTTTTAAAACTGTCTTAATCTTCAAACTTGAATTGTACTTTGAATAGTCTGTCAATCTGGATAACAAATACTTTCTCACAATATATTTTTAATCATTGATCTCATTTAGCCAGAATCTTCAAGTTTTCTATGAGTTTTAAAATGACTTTAAAAATAAACCTAAAGGAAAAAATGTGCATGGAACAAAAATGTTAAAAGCAACACAAAAGGTAAATGACAGGGAAGGGAGAAGAAACACAACTTGTATCAGGGAGTAAAGGGCTAATGTTCTGAATTTGGAGCTGTCTCTGATAGCGAAGCAAAACCAACAGTGTGTGTTGTGCCTAATTACTGTCTCCCATTAATGGAAACCAAGGAGAAATAACTCACTCCTACTCTCCAAAGGAAATGTGAAAGATAAGCCTGAGGGCTAACTTGAAGTGCTTTCTTTCCACTAAATATGGAATACCGTGAGCATGAATAAATGCAATGGATCGAAGTTCATCAATATATTAAAATCTGTCTTTCACAGTGATACTTTAGAAACAAAACAAAAATGAATAAATAGAAACATTTTGATTAGCAATGAGTAACCAAAGTAGCGACAGAATAGACCATCTAGTCAAAAAATTAAACATCAGAAAAGGAAGTAGTTTGTCTTTATTTGTACAAACTATTCCTCAGGGTAATCAGATCTTGACATTAACCATCTTTGGCTGCCTCATGTCACAAAATGAGAACAAGATCTTAGTACCTTATGATGCGAAGACACAATGTCATCTAAAAGCAGTTTTGCCAAAACATCATACCTCGATCAAAATCAAACTGTCAAATTAAAAGAAGCTCAGAAGATAGGAAAAAAAGTGAATGATATCAAAGTAATGATGAGTATAAGCAGCAAAATACTTATGAGGATAACTTTATGAGACATACAATCCAGTTCCTTCTACAAATTAATTGCAGGAAAAGAAGAGAGGGAAAAGGATAGGAAGAGAAAGAGGAAGAGGAAGAAAAGGAAGAGTAAGTGGAAGGAAAAGAAGAAGGAGACAGAGAGAAGAGGAGGAGGGGAAAAGGAAGAGAAAGAGAGAGGAAAGAAGGAGAGGGAGGGGAAGGGGAAGAAGAGCAGGAGAAGGAGGAAGAGGAGAAAAGGAGACAGGGCAGAAAAAAGAGAAAAAGAAAGGAGTATGAGAGAATGAGTCAGTTCAGATCTTTGAGGCATCAAGAAAATGTTAAACTACACAGCTCATTTGATTCCTAGTTAACCAAATAAAATAAAATAAATCAGGAAAATCAGGGAAATTTGAACACTGTCTATTTAATGTTGTTAAGGAATTGTTGACTTTTAAAATTAAAGTTGTCTCTTTTAAAAATGCATCCTAATCCTTTCAAGATATGTAATGAAATATAGATGAAATAATATGATATCTAGGATTTGTTTTCAAATTAACTTGTGGGAAGGAGAAGGGGGAAAGGGTTAGATGAAACAAGGTTGGCCATAATTATTTGAAATGAGTGATAGTGTTTGAGAATTAGTTATAAAGTAAATCTCTCTCTAGATACAAAACACACACTCATGAACACACACACGCATCCCATAAATCTGTTTTTCTGGAGAATTATGATTAATGCGGACAGTTTATAACCTCTGTTCCCTTTGCTAGTGTTTTAAAATTTCATTATGATGAATCTATGGTAGATAACTTTCCCAAAGGAGTCCTTTTTTCCTTTAAAAAAAAAAGATATGTCTTTTTAGTTCTGGGAAATTTTTCTTTAAATCCCTTTTCTCTCCTGTCAAATCACCTTGGACTTCTGGATTTCGCTCCTCATGTCTCTTAATTTCAGTCTTCACATTTTTATGCAATCGTTGCAGAAGAATTCCTTTCCTCAATCTTCTACAATCCTCAGTCTTGCTCATGATCATTTTACTGTTAGTCCCGTCTTACTTTGAATTGCTAAAGAAACTGGTTGTATTTGGCCTCCTCTGTGATGTTAGGCAAATCATTTTACCTCTCTGAGTCTCAGTTTTAGTTTTTGTTTTTCTATAAAATGGAACAAGTAACAACAGTTCATGTTCCATAGGTAAAATGAAAAGATTCTAAGAATTTTTAGAGTTAAATAAAATACTGAATGGAAAAGACTGTGAAAAAATGCTTAAAATGAGATGCTCAATAGTTATTAGGGTTCAGAGAATCCACTTATTTTTTTAAGTGAAATGCTTTCAAATCTCAAAATACACTATTTTAGACATTTCAAGCATTTATATTTTTTCTTCCAAAAACTCTACTTTTCTTAGGAGTTTTTCCTCATTTTTTTTCAGTCTGATTCACTATTTTTTGTCATTCATTTTCTTCAAATTTTTCATTATTCTTGGCCACCAGTTTTTACATAGAAAATAGAAAGATTACTATTAGTACTGCAAATTCTATCACTGTGACCTTCCTGGCCCTCTTCCTCCAAAAAAAAGTGTTAAAAATTGTATTTTATGACTGTATTGGTAAAAGATGAATATAAGCCTCTGTATTAGGTGACATACTATGTACCGCCACGTCTTCATATACTTTTGAAGGGGCTGAGTCTGACGCATGTAATTGATCTGTTGTCTAGCGCTGAGATTGATGATGTGAGTGTTGCACCAGCCCAGGGGTGGAGCTGAGATTTAGTGTAAGGGAGGCGGGATTTCCTCTTCCACGCTTCTCCCTCTCTCTCACCAGTGCACCTTGCAGCTTGCGGCCACCATGAATGGCAGCCTTGCCATGCCATGCGGCTTTGGAGCCAACTAAGTATGGACTGAAACTCCCCAGAAACTGTAAGAAATAAACCTTTCCTTCCCTAATTTTGGGCGTCAGGTATTTTGTCTTGGCAACAAGCAAAAAGTAACTAAGACAGTCTCATTTTTAGAAATTCAGATTTTCAAACAAATTAGAATATTTCCTTGTGGTCCTAACAGTGCCCTGGGCATCCTGTGCCTGTTATGCCTAATTGAGAAGTTGGCTCTTAGCATAGCAATTGTGAACTGTAATCAGAGGGACCATGCACAAGAATCCTAGGACTTTCTCAGGCTGTGTGAGGCATTTCTGACCTTCAGGCTACAGGAATCTGGTCACCAGGCAGCCTCTAGACCTTACCTGGGACCTACACTTGCCTCCAAGTCTAAGGCATGAGCTAAGAAGGCTGAAGAGCACCCACTCTATATCAGAGATGTGATCTCACAGAGTTATGCCAAGGGCAAATGCTGCAGCCAGCTACAAGGAAGTCCTGGATGAGACCAGATGTTGGGCAGCCTCTCCTCACCCCCAACCCCAGTACTGAGAATTGAATCCAAGGTCTCAGCATGCTATGCAAGTGCTCTACCAAGGGGCAAAACCCCAGCACTGCGTTTTCATTTTTCTGATGTTGTCAGCTTATGTGTTACACTGATTGACATTGAATGTCTCATCAGACTGTTATAATTTATAGTTTAAAACAGCAGACATTTCAAATAACTCAAGAAGAAAAGGATAATCTATTATATTTACTAAATATTTACAATCACTGTTGTACTTCCTTTGTTACCAGTGTGCTGGCCTTCCTTCTGGTATCATTTCCCTTTTGTCTAAAGAAATTCCTATTAGCAATTTTTTGCAGGTACTGGGATGAATTCTCTTAGATGTTAGCTATCCTTCACCTGAGGTCGTCTTTTGCTTAGAGATGTTTTTACTGGATACAGAATTTTTCTATGCTTCTCCTTTTTCCTTTTCTTTTTTAGCAGTTTAAAAGTGTGGCACACTCTCTTTTGGAGTCCAGTGAGAAATCAGTTGTCATTTGAATAATTGTTTCCTTCTAAGTAATGCATCAATTTTCTCTGGCAATTTTCCTTTTTTGCCCTGTTTTAGTTTTCATTGATTTTATTATGATGTTTCTGAGCATAGATTTCCTTGAGTCTACCCTATTTAGGATTTACTAAGCTTCTTAAATCTGAGGATTAATTTCTTTTGTCAACTTCAGGAAATTTTCAGCCATTGTTTTACTCAAAAATCTTATCAGCAATACATCTGATCCCCTTCTTAAGCTCTAGTGATAGAGATGTTGGAGGTTTTGGAGTTGTTCTCTGCAGTTCAGATTACATAATTTACATTGGCCTATATTCAGATTCATTGAGTTTCTCCTCTTTCGTATCCATCCTGACATTGAGCCTATCCAGTTAATTTTTAATTTTTATTGTTGCATTTTACAGTTATGAAATTTCTACTTATTTCTTCTTATCTTCCAGGTTTTATTAAGACTTCCTACCCTCCCACTCATGTTAGCAGCATTTGCAGTCATTCTGGAAGAGTTTTACAATAGCTGCTTTCAAGTCTTTGTCAGATAATACCAACATCTGTGTCACAGTCTTTTGATTGTTCTCTATGCAAGTGAAAATTTTCCTGATACTCTATATGCAGAAGAATTTTGGACTGAGTATCTAGGAGTAGACTATGTATTTAAAAATACAATTTTAAGAATGAAACAACTCTTTCAAAGTTAATGCACATTCATTATTGAAGAAATGTTTATAAAATAACAATAAAAAACTCAAGTCTTCTGTGATCTAACTACACGGAGATCGTTATTTCCCTTTATTTACATATAATCCATTTCAGCATTTATCCGATGTTTAATTTCTATATAAGCACTTTGATTTCTGAGGTCTCCCCTTTACCTTCTCAAATACAGATTTTAATGCTCTGACAGCTGTTAACTTTCTTCTAATCATTCTCTTTCTCATCACCCCTCTTCATTTAATTTTGTTGACTTTATACCTTCTCCTTTTACTTTTTGTGTTTGTACTGCCAGATTATTGTCATGTATTAGTCCTTTTATCAGTTTCTGTTCCCCTACATAGGCCACATTCTCCTACATTATTGAGGCTTCCAGAAAAATTTCTCAAACGTTCTTTTCCATTCATCAGTAAGTCATTTTCCAATACGTGTGCTTCCTATGAAGTTGAAATGCCATAAATTTGCAATTTTCATAGGCCTGCATGTTGTTACTGCATGTTTTTTTCCCACTCAAATGGTAATGGATTTTATATGACTGATGGTTTTGAATTTTCCAACATTTAGAGTACAGTTTATATGCCATGGTCTGTAAGCCAGTCCCAATATTTACTAGATCTTTGTATAGATAGATAGACAGATCCGGTGGACTATTCTCTAAGAAAGTGACAGTGGGCTGTAATTTGTCAGGAAGGTAACACCACTTTGGTTTCATAAAATGAATCAAGAGTCATGTTCTTAGGTGTTCTCTTGAATCCAACACAATCAGTCTTATAGCCAGCAGAATTTTCATCCTAGATTCTAACAATAAAATATCTTTTAAGGTCAATTTCCATTTTTTTCTAGTTAGTTGGAAGTTGAGGCAGGTACTAGTCATTTAAAGCACAGATTTTTTTTTTTATTTTAAAGAGAATAACGAGCCGGGTGTGGTGGCGCACGCCGTTAATCCCAGCACTTGGGAGGCTGAGGTAGGAGGAGCGTTGTGAGTTCGAGGCCAGCTTGGGCTACAACACGAGCACAAGGCTGATCTGAACTACATAGTGCGACCCTGCCTCAAAAAAGCAGGGCTGGGAGTTTGGCTCAGTGGCTTAAGCGCCTGTTGACAGGTGTGAGGTTGTGAGTTTTAACCCTGGTGCCACAAAAAAAATAAATAAATAAATACAGAGAATAAACAAAAAAACAAAAAACAAGTGACATACAAACAACAAGTACAAGAACAACAAAAATCCCAAAACAATAACAATATAGGCTTTCAAAACAAGATGATAGGAATTTAACAATAGTTGTAATACTGCATATTGCTATCTTCAAAAGAGTTGCTCACATTACCAGATATAGACATGCAAAACTGATCCAATTGTATGAGTATTAACTGTTGTTTTCCAAGAACTAATATAATTAATAGTATAATCATCTTAGCTATTTTATACATATATAAACAAATTTAAAATGTTATTTTTTATCCAACTATCCAATTTATGGAGTTAGTTACTTATTATCCCATGAGGAAATTGAGAAATATTCAATAAAATAATTTTAAAATATCGTCAGTAAATGTGAAACTCCTGATAGATAAAGGTATATTTTAAAAAATAAATCAAGTCTATAGGATTCAGAAGCACAAGTACTGCAGTCCAAAAAGAATGACTGATTCAGTTACCCTTATTGATGTCGGTGAGAACTCTATTTTCTTAAATTTGTCTTTAAGCTTTCTGTCATCTGAAGTAAAAATAGAAACATAGTATATCATTCTCAAATATCAAACTATCCTAATTCTTTAAAACTTTTATGACACTAAATCTAAAATAATTCTATTGGAGGAAGTTTTGAGCATTGTGCTAAATGTCTTCCTTATCAATCATTCCATAGAAAGTACAGTCATTCCATAAGTACAATCATAAGACCCTTAGCATTGTCTTTTATAGTATATTTCAATATATGCTAAAATAATTGAAATATGATACTTAAAAATAATTTAATGAAGGTAATTCTGCCAAAGGCCATGTAATATGTTTCAAGTGTGTGAGCTTCTTATTTAATTTAATCCTAGATTACAGTTTTAAGTATCTTGATAAATTTGTGGACATAAATTCTCCAAATAATCTGTTCATTTCTTCAGTCAGGCTTTTCACAGTGTTTTAGTCTTTCAATCCATTCAGCAGCCTAAGGTAACATTCTTATTCTCCCTCAATTATGTTTGAGAAAGTGGAAGCTCTAAGGACTAAATGCTTTGGTGAAGATCAAACTGTTGGTGAAATGGTTGGGAAAAGACTCAAGCACTAGTCTTCTAATTTCAGTTAACCATCTGCATTTATTAAGCATCTATGGTCTGCTAGGCAGTGCTGAAGGATCTAGCAATAGTTAATTGAGTAAGATATAATCCCTATTCCAAGCAGCTGGTAAGGGACAGGTATTATTGATACACAAAGTCTTCATTTTACATAACTCTGCCAAAGCTCTTTGCCTTCATTATACTAATACAATACCAGCACTCATGTAGTAGAGTTTGAGAATAGAAAATTGTTGGATGAGAATAGATATTTCTGAAAATTTCTCCTAGATTATGCTTTAAATTGTATGACAAATATTGTAACTAAAAAATCCTACATGCATTGGGAGAAACACAGTTATACAATGGAGTACCTGATCCTTTCAGAAAAATCAGAAGGAAGAGAGAAAGACACTTCATTTATTCCTGGAAATATATTAGTGAATTTGTATAGTTATTCTTGGCCATACTGGGAATTAGCATTTGGTGACACAATGTGGTTCTGATAATGAAAGATTTTTTGAAATACAGATGGGAGTATTTTGGCCCAAGTATTTCAAATCCTAGGAAGTAAATTATTTTGTTGGTGGTGTTGCCAGTGATGATCTTACTCAAAATGATGAAGCTAGGATGCTCTGCTTTGGAAGTGGTTCAGTAGGAACTAGGTGACCATTTGTAAGGAAGTACAGGATGAGGGACTTTGTGTTCATTTTTCAAATCAAATCTCATGTGAAACTTAGTATATAAAACAGATGAAAAGGAGGGTGCTCTGGCTGACTAAATCTAGGGTAAGGGACTGGATATCTATCCACACCATGTCTCAGCCTGTTCTCTGTTGCTGTAACAAAACCCTTGAGACCAAGTAAGTTATAAGGAGTCTGGAAAGTTGCAGAGCATGGGGCTGACATCTGGTGACAGTCTTTCTACTGCATCATAACAAAGGGAGGCAGAGTAACTGTGCTTGCTTGAGTCTCTCTTCTTTTTAAAAGGCCACTAAAGACACCATGGAGCCCCACCCATATGATCTCAGCTACTCCTAATTACTTCCTGAAGCCCCACCTTCCAAATACCATTAATATATGAAATTGGAGATTCAGTTTCTACCATATAAACTTTTGGGGCACACAAACCATAGCAATTTGTATCACGTCACTGGTTCTTCCTTGACCACATGTCCAGGTGTTCACTGAAGAGTTGTGGTATGAGTGTTGCCAACTCAAAGACCCTATCTACTAAACAATAGTCATGGCTGCTTCCCTCACATGATGACCGGAGAGCATGCTGCTAGCAGCCTTTGGGGAAGTACTCATAATTTACATTCAGGTTCCTTGGTAAGTGGTCACTTCACTAGTTCAAATGCAGACAAAGCAGACAGACTCCAGGAGATATGATTAAAAAAGAAAATAAAGAACAGCTCACAGTGATGGCCTCTCCCAAGAAAAGACCCAGCAATCTTCCAGCTACAGTAACAGTAATCTCAAACCCACTGCAGCACCTAATTGAAATATCGATTTTTTGGTTAGGTCTCTAACTTAAAATTCCAGAGCAGAGAGCTCCCCACCATACACACAGACCCTCTGCAGAATCACAGCACAGAGCACACAGTGTTTCTTTAACATTAAGCTTCCCCAGGCTTTCATTTCAATTAGTCATAAAAAAAGATCAAGAAGGAAAGTATTGTCGGAAAGATTCCAGTCAGTGTTTTATTGCCTGAAACACTTCTCAAGATTAACTATTTCCTAGCAGGAAGCAGATTCTGAAGGAAGAATAATGCTTTCTCCTTATAGGTATGAAGCTATGGAGACAATAAACAAAATCGACTTTCTTTTAAGTGATTTTTCCAATATGTTTGCATTACACAATCTCATTTATGGCATTAATTTTTTTAAACAAGCACCCAATTTATGCCAAGAAATTATCACAAATCCAACTTTTGCTATTCTTATATTTTCATTTAGATTCTAAGAGCAACAAAATCCCCTGACATTATTATCTCCCATGAATACTAATTATGTCACTACAACTGTGTGTCTGCTAATCTCCCAGAAATAATGTGAGAATTACTGGGACGCAATAGGAGCAGAATGGAATTAGAAACCTATTTTCTGAATTTGTCAAAATTACCAGCTTTCTAAGAGTGGTAAAAGTGCTTATCCAGAAATTCTTCCATAGAAGGGCAAATTACCACCAGAAAGATAAATGGTGATTCTTAATACCACACTTTGAGCACAAGCTAGTTGCTAGGGCCAATCATTTTCTGTGGGTTCTTTTATTCTTTCAAGAAACTCAGTCCACAGAACCCAGGATTTTTTATCTCAGAGACCAGCCCCAACTCCAGATAAGACCTGTTTTTAATCATGTTTAATGGGTCTGGTTCCTAGGAGAATAAGAATGAAGGTTAAAATCTCTTCAGCAGTGAGGAGAGAAAACTAGTTCCAGATACCAGGACCTAAATGCCTTTCCAAAGAAAAGAAAATGTTTACTATAGCACTGGCTTCCACATCATTGTTCTCAAATATTTGTTGAATAAATAAAAATACTGCCTTTTGCTCATCCAGGAACAACTGAACTGTTGAGATTAAAGGGAACTTTACCATCTTTCCTTAAGCTATCAGAAACTGAGATCCACCCAGTGAATGGATCTAGCAAAGGTACACACATGGTCATGAAGGGCAGAGTCACAATGGTAACCATTTACCTCCCAAAACACTGACCAAGGCTTTTTCTTCTGCTCCAAACTACGTAATTTTGCATCACTTTTAAAACTAAATCTCAAGCTCATTTCTCCAAGCCATTTCCCTTCCCCCATCCTGGCCACATGGCAGGGATCCAGGTACCAGTCATCCTTTTCCGGACGCTGGCTGCAGGCTCCGGCTTGTCTCTGCGACTCTGTTCTTGCTCCACCCCCTCCCATCTCTCAGCATCATCTCAAGCTCAACCAAGTTCAAAATCTATATCTCTATCCCCTCACATTTTTTACTTTGCAGCACTGCTGACCTGCTCAGTATGAGAATACACTAACACACACCCATATATACACCCCGCATCAGTGAGCCCTTCAATTTTATGTTTGTGGTCTCCTTTGGCTGGACTCACCCTCCCATCTACCTGGCTGCTTCCTTTCTGTGCCATTGTTACCTCCCACCCTGACCACTACCCTTTCTTTCACTGCTCACACCTAGTCCTGGGTTGAGGACCTCGGCTTCCCTGATCTCATGCTCCCAGGTATCCATTTTTATCACTGCATGAAACTCAGAGTCATCACACAAAGCACCACCATCTTCAGTGGTTTCCTATCTTCATGGTACTCGGCTTCTCCCGGTCACTTTAGCCAGGGAACCTGCAGGCATCATGTGAGCCCATGTTTGTTGACTTAGAAATATTGACATGAATAGGTGACAAGTTGTTAGGGAGTGTTTATGCAACCTCCCTGTATTTCCAGGCATTAATTATTTCATCCGTGTGTGTGTGTGTGTGTGTGTGTGCGCGCGCGCACGCAACAAGTGATATCCAGTACAGTGCACCTGTGCTCTTTCTAATCCTCTCACAGGATCAGAACAGAAAATTTTGATATAATTCTCCCAATTTTTAAAACCTGGTATCAGCTAAGGACAACCATGTGTTTTTCTTTAAAGAGTTCCATCACCACGCTCATAAAATGCTGTATCCGAGAAGAATGAAATTCTTAATTGTGTCTGAGATGAAATATATGAATAAATAAATAGAGCTCATTAATATTTTATTAATAGCTACAGCTATTTTCAAGAATGAGATGTGCTATGCCAAGTGCAGCTGGTAGTATTTTAAGTATCTTTTTATATGTCTGTTTCCCACACTTGATTCCAGGCTAATTGCCTGATTCAGGTTGTGTGGCCAGAACTCAGCTTAGTTTCTGGCACATGATAAAAACCCAATACTTTTTGAATGAAACATTTATGTAGTCCTAAATCCTCTGTGGAGCCTTGGCTAGGTTTTCCTACGCTGAAATTCAACTCCTACTATGTCACTAAAACCATTTACCTACTATAACTTCTACCTGTTGCCTATATCCTTCTCTAATACTGAAGCTCAACAGCTCCAACTTTCATTCAGGTATTTAAAGACTGTAATTGCTTCCATGCCACATATGTGTTTGTCCAGGCTGACATTTCCCTGGTCTTAAATCATTTTCAGACTCTTGCATCAGGGTCTAACTCCTCCTAGAACATCCTCCTCCACAGGGTCTATCTCCCCCTCAAAACGTGCCACCCAAGTGGCACCCTGCGTTCCCTGGAACATCTATTCAGACCACAGTGCAGGCAGTTCCTTCACCTTTGTTCCTGCTTCCGTACCTTTGTTAATGAGTCCCACGTGCATCTGCTTTTAATAATAGCTACTAAACTAAAAGCAATGTGTCCACTCTCACCACTTCCCCATTTACTGTTTGGAGAGGAGACATTCCTTGCACCAGTTAACCTAAATTGTCAAAATGCCTGGATTGAGACCCTTTTTGAAAGGGACTTAGGTCGTAGGGCACTGTAGTCATCAGTGTATCAATCCAGCTGAATGTCCTGTTAGAAAGTCAGAACCATTCGGAGGACACTGAGGACATGAGTTTGGCAGGGCGATTTCTCATTAGCATTCTTCCCCATGCTCTGCTTCCAGGTAACCATAAGAAGAGCAGCCTTTCCTCTTTTACCCTTCTACCGTTGTACTCCTGTCTTGGAGAAGCCAGTCAGGAACTAAAATTCTCAAACTATGGGCAAAATAAGCCTTTCCTCCTTTAAATTGTGGGTGTTGAATATTTTGTTCTAGCAATAGGAAAGTTGACCAATACATTCATCCTACTATTTAAGGTTAATCTCCTACCTTGGATTCCTTACCCAGTCTCATTCTGCCTTTCTGAGAATTTTACACTGTCACCTACAATCTCTATTAACTTCTATGCAACTCGTTCCAGTCTGCGGTCCCTACTCAGTATATTTAAACATGCTGAAGTGCTTCTCATCATAGATGGTAGATTAGATGGATAGATAGATAGATAGATGAATAGATAGATAGACAGATAGATAGGAGACACACACACACAGAGAGAGAGAGAGAGAGAGAGAGAGAGAGAGAGGGAGGGAGAGAGAGAGAGAGAGAATCTAGTCTTCAATATTGTGTTCTCACTTCCATGACATCTCCTACATTCTCTTACCAAGGTCATGAATAACTGCTTTTACTAAATCTGAAGGGCACTTGAGCCTTCAGTTTTCACCACTTCGCTCCTCTTACTGATCTCTTTCCCTGATTTCCATGACATTTTCCAGTTTTTCTTCTCTGGCCACTCTTCTTCTCCCCTTCGTGGGCTCCTCTTTTGCAATTCACCTTCCAGAGTCACAGCCTGAACCTTCAGCCTCCTCTCTTTTCACTCTACATATTCTCTCTAGAAAATGCCATCCCCCATTATTTCTTTTACCAACATACACTCTAATGTCTCTCAAATCCAATCTCCATTCCAAATCTTTCTCCTAAACTTTAGACGTAAGAGACAAAGTGAAAATGTGTACCCTACTCATCATTTGCATATGAATATTTCATGAGTTCCTCAGTCGGACATCAGAAAACAAAATTCTCTAACTCTCTCCTGCTCTTGTTCTTTTATCCCTGTGAACACCAAGATCCACCCTCCAGCACGCTTCAAGCGGCTTGCAGTGAGATGAGTTACAGACACACGGAAAAGGTAGGACTCAGTGAGGAGCACCTTGCCGGTAGTTTGTTGCTTCCTACAACCTGTCACCAGCACCTCCGACTAAACCTCCACCACTGCACTTAGATCACATCACGTGTCTTTGGACCACTTTGAAGTGATGACAGTGGTTACACCCCGTTCTCTGTGGACTGTTCCCACCATTCAAATCAGAAGTTTGGTTTCTAGCCAAATTTAAATCTCCATACTCTCATCCTTGTCTCAGATCAGGGAAACGGACAAGCTATGGTCTTTCGCTCTTTTTCACTTAATGTCTTTCTCTCCCTGAGGCTTCTGTGTTTCAGTCTCTTCACCTGGGAAAAGCACTTATAAGTCACTGTGCACCTCTAGGCCAGTAACTCTTATCACTTGGCCTCACTTCACAAAATTGCTACAGTCGTAGGAAGTGACCCCTAAGGGCCCTCCTCCGCCTAGTATCACAAGAGTCTTTGATTCTCTTTCTTCAATGAATACGAATTCATTTGTCCAAATTGCCTTGCTAATTTTTAAACTCCTAAATCTCCTGTTTATCTACAAGCTCATAAAAAACTGCAGCTCCATTAGGCATGTTTTTTAACTAAAAGCAACATATGAAGAGGTTGTGGCACTTGCCTTGCATTTCCAAAGAGTAGCATCAGCAAAGTATCTTGTTAATGTCCTCATCTCCTCCAGCCCTACTGAGGCTAATGCAGCATTTTTCATTCCGTGTCACAAGTGGGTCACATATATTTTTCTTAGATCATGATCACACTTCAGGTAGAGGAGTTTATTTACAGCTTCCAGTGTCCTTGGCCATGAGTGCTTCATTTACCCCTGAAATGGTGACCTGTAGTTACATCTAAACATTTTTTTTCTTTCTCTTCAAATTTCTTGACTGCCATGCAGTTGCTTGGTTATTTTGAAACCATTCTGTTGTCTTATAATATATTTATGTTTAGGGCTGGTAAATATGAGAGTGATGTTGTTGATGTTGTATGGTTTTAAATAAAACTCTCGATACCTCAGTATTTTCTCTAATATCTTACATCACAACCTCCTGGCTGGAAGTATGTTTCATTCAAGGTGACAACAATCACAAACTGTAAATTTGTGCATGCTTATCTGTGAGAAAGACTTAGTTTAATGTAATTTTAGCAGAAGTAATGCATGAAAACAATTTTTTTATTTTAAAAAGCAAAACAGAAAGAAGGGTAGAAATAATTCAGAATTTAAAAAAAAAACAGTAAGAAATCAATACCAGTTAATGTATTACATATTGCTACCTTAAAAGTAATTGTTCAAATTACAAGATCCATACATAAAAAATGATCAGATAATCAAACAATGATGATACAAACTATTCTTTTTTTTTTTTACAAACTATTCTTTTTGATGAGCTAACAGAATTAGCAGTATAGTTATCTATCTTGCGTACTTACACATACGTACGTGTATATGTGTATGCCTACATATATATAATCTACTACTTTCTTCCATTTTCCCTTTCCACTAACCCAGCTGTTCTTTAATTTTGACCACTTTCTTTCCCTGTCATTATTACAATATCTATTGTACATTTTGGATCTTATTACTCTTTCAGATTTTTATTATTTATTTATTTATTTTTACACTAGGGAGACAATACAATACTTACAAATGTGAGTCTGATTTATTTCACTGACAACTATAGTCTCAAGTTGCCTCCATTTACCTACAAAAGCCTCAAGATCATCCTTTTTTGTAGCTGATTAATATTCCATTGTATAAAAATACCACATCTTTTTCATCCATTCTGTGGTTGATGGACATTTTGGTTGTTTCCAAGATTTACCTACTACAAATTGTGCTGCTATAAACATGGGTACACATATATCAGTGTGGCATGACATTTTTAATTTTTCTGGGAAAATACCCAGAAGGGGAATAGCTGGATTGAAAGTGACTTCCGATCCTATTTTTTTTGAGGACTCTTCACATTGATTTCCACAGTGGCTGCACCAATCTACACTCCTACCAGCAGTGGAGAAGTGTTTCTTTTTCCCCACAACCCTGCCAACTTAGGTATTGGTTGATTTCTTGATGACTGTCATTCTTTCTGGAGGGAGATGGAATCTCACTGCTGTTTTAATTTGCATTTCTCAAATGGTCAGTGATGTTGAGCATTTCTTCATGTATTTATTTACCATTTGTATTTCTTCATCTGAGAAGTGTGCATTCATCTCAGAAGCTCATTTTTGGACTGGGTCTTTGAACTTGGAGGGCCTGATGTTTTTCAGTTCTTCATATGTTCTGGATATAAGTCCTTTGTCTGAGGGACCCCTGGCTAAAATTCCTTCCCACTCTGTGGGCTGTTTCTTCACTCTGTTGGTGATTTCCTTTGAAGTGCAAAAACATTTTAATAAGATGAGATCCCAGTTGTTGATTCTTTTAAGTACTTCCTGTGTGGTTTGTGTTTTGTCCATAAACTCTTTGCTTACACTTATGTCTTCAAGATTTCTACCTACCTTGTCTTCCAGTAGATTTAGCATTTCTATTTTAATGTTTAGATCTTTGATCCATTTTGACTTTAGTTTAGTGCACGGTGATAGACATGGGTCTAGTTTCAGTCTTTGGCATGTGGAAAGTCAATTTTTCCTGCACTATTTATTAAAGAGGCTATCTTTCTTCCAGTGAACATGTTTAGCCCTTTGTCAAATATAAGGTGGCTGAGTGTCTTTGTAGTTTTATTTGCATCTTCTAATCTGATGAACACAATTTTAAAAAAATATTTTATCCTATTCCATTCCACTCTACAAATTCAAGATTCCCAGTGGCAAAATTGTTCAAGTCTGAACAATTCTTCTGGCATTTTACTTAATATTTCTAACATTTTTTCTCTGATCCTTCTTGGTTGCTCAACTCCAGACATTACCTTTAGGTTTCTAAATTAGAATATAGGTTTGGGTACTGTGGCAGAGAGTAAAATGACATTGCCTGACAAATACAAGCTTATTTTTCATATATATATAGCAGCGCATCCCAGTTAGAAGGACTGTTACTCATCAGATGCAAAATGGCTTGTCACTTGACCACATTTCAACCAATAGGATGAGGAGAAGAGAATAGGAAAGCTCAGTTCCACCTGTATTCCATTATCTAGAATTTGTACCATGGCCCAAAGTGACTATAAGAGAAGGCGAGAATACTGATCTTTATTCTGGGTAGCCACACTAACAGTCAAAATTCTTTCGCAAGGGAAGAAAAAATATATATATTGCTGGACAACTGTCAGTTTTTTCCACTATTTCTTATTTTGAAATAAAGGTACTTTATCCTTGTACATAATCCCCATAGAAACACAGACACACAGACACAGACACACACACACACACACACACACACACGGACACGCAGCTCACACTTTGCTACCTGCTCTCCAAACATAGTTATAAGGTTTCAATTTTAGTTAGATCAATATTTGATGTTTAAATTGTGAAATATTACCTACATCTGAGTCATAGTGTACTTTCCTATCCATCAGAAAATGTACAATATCTTGGCAATATTTTGGGCTAGCAATGTAACTCAGCGGCACAACACATGCCTGGCAAGTATGAGGTGCTGAGTTTAATTCCCAGTACCTCAAAAAAAAAAAAGGTAGTATCTCTACATATGTTGGTTATTTCTTTAATAAGGTTTAGCTACCATCATAAGTAACCGTTAAGATCATGGATCTGTAGGTTCAGCTCTGCTTCAGCTGTATCCTGTTCTCCTCCTACAACAAATCAATTAACAGGAGTATATTCTTTACACAGTGATCATAGAAAAAGAAGAGGGAAAAAAGAACCACACAAATCTCTTAAGGCCTAAGCTTAGGACCAACAACATTCACTTTGACCCATCTACCCAAGCAAGTCGCATAAGCAAGCCCAAAATCTATCCATTGTCCAGAGAACCCAAATATGTGAGTATAAGAAAAAGTGAAGAAAAGGGACAAATATAAGAAGGCTTCGTTCTCTTGTCCCAGTCCTACGATTGTTCTTGAAATCTCCTGTTTATCCATCACCTGGGTTTTCTCCTCATGCCCAGGAATTGTACTCACTCTTATGGTTACAGAGGACAACCTGTTTCCAGAACTCAATATGTTCCTTTTCCTCAGCTTATTCTTTCTTTTTTTAATAGGTGTCTATATATTTTTGACTGATTTTCATATCTGAAACTGAAGCAAGAAAATAGTTATTATCAGCTCTGCGGGTATTAAAGGGCTCCCATAAGGACATACAACAGAGACCCAGCCCTTTGAAAGGGAGAGTCCCAAATGTCATTATTCATAAGCATTTTCTCTTACAATTTATCAATTTCCCTCCAAGAAGATTTTTTGAATTTTAATCTAGGGAAGTTGATGACTGCCAACATTCTTAGTGCTGAGATGGAAAAGTGTGATGATCCTCATTAAAATAACTCCTAAGGGATAATTCAGGAAAAGGAAAATGGTTCCAGATGGGAGGTCTAAGAAATGAAAAAGAATAGGAAGCCAATGGTAGATCTAAAATGGAAGAATAAAGTACAATGCCAACTAGTTTTCAACAATGACCCAGTTCTTCTGCTCCTAAGTGTGCATCTGAGATGCATTGTGTTCAGTGTCCGTAATGGAAATGTCTGGAAGGAAACATCCATCAGCAAGGGAATGGATAAAGTCTTCACACACCAATAAATATTACGTAGCAGTGATCAGGGAAGAAAGGCAGTGGCAAGGGACAGTACATTTTCTTGGAAATATAATGTCAAGTTAAGAAAAATGAAACCCTGGAATAGATTCTTAAACACCTCCAACACACTTGTTTAACAAATTAAATTTATTTCGTTTTTCTACTGTTGCTGAGATTAAATACATTTTTTAAAAAATCAATTAAATAATAAGCACAATATTCAGAATAGTGGCTCTTTCTGAGGCAAGAAGTGGGATGAGATAGAGGTGAAGTACATAATTATTTAGAGGTAACACTCACACCATGTATTTGGTGATGGGCTTGTGGGTGTTCTTCATATTGTTCTGTTTTATCTGTCATGGAATATATGTGAATATTTTTGATATACTATAAAAAGGAAAAAGAAAGATAATAAATGCTACAATAAAATAGCACATAAGGTGAGAATCAGATTTTTAGAATTAAGGTGTATCTAGGATCCTTGTTACATCCTGAAGTATATATATATATATATATATATATATATATATATATATATTTGGGGTTTTAAGGTCTCTATATATGTAAAAAATTTTGAGGAGAACAAATAGAAACAAAGAACATAAACAACCTTCATACCAGAATAAAAGTCTGGAAGGAAAAAAAAGTGAAAGGAGTGAACAAATAAAAAATAACAAGTAAAAGGCAAAAATTAAACTAAATACATCAACAATCACAATGTATAGAAACAGACTATATTTACCAACTAAAGAAGATAGGTAAGAATATTAAAAAATCTAGCCAAATGCAGTATCCAAGATACATTTAAAAGCATAAGGTTAAAAAGTAAAAGGATAGACATCTATGTATCAGGAATACGGTAAGCAAAAGAAAGTTTATGATCACAGGAAAAAATAGACTTTAAGGTCAAAAGCATTGTTAGACTTAAGTACAATCACTATATAATAGCAATTTTTTTACTTCAAAAGGTATTATAGCTATAAACTCATGACCTAGGAACATAGCCTCAAAATATATCAAGAAATAAATCTGTAATACAAAACAAAGTCACTCCCCATCAAACCTCCAAAGAGATATGATTTGCATCCTAGACCTGTTTACCTGCAATCCACCTCCCTCCCTGCCTCAACCCCACTGTCCATCCTTGTTCTACTTTTCACTGCAGTTGTGACCCCTACCAGGTTCCCATGTCACAAGACTTTCTGCTGGGCTTGCCCAATCAGAGGCCATTTTTCTCTTTCCTCACCTGACACTGCATGTTCAACAATAGTAGCATTTCCAGATTCCAGAGTCCATCTGTCATTCTGACCCCTTGTTTCCAACAATCCCACCTGCTCCTTTGTTCCTAGAACCTTGGGATGGTAGTATGGTAGTCATTTCCTGCTCTTGTCAAGCTCTAGGTGTTCCTTCGAGTGTTCTCTTTGGTTTTTCAGCTTCTCCATCACCAGCATAGATAGATAGATAGATAGGTAGATAGATAGATAGATAGATAGATAGATAGATAGATAGATAGATAGAGATAGATGATAGGTAGTAGATAGATAGATAGATGAAATATTTCTTTTGTTTAAGTACTGAGTGTTTCCTGTTTTCCAAGTGAACCTTATGCTTAGTTTTCTTTTATAGTTTCCATAACAAATCTGCTATCTCACAAGTATGTAGGTCAAAAGCCCAGTGGGCATCCCTGGTTTCTCAGCTTCAAGTCTCATAAAGCCTAAATCAAAGTGTCACCTGGAACACAGAGACAAGGAAAGAATCCAGTGGCATTCATGTTCTGGGCAGAATGCAGTTCCATGCGATCATAAGGCTGAGGTTGCCCTTCTCCTGCTAGGCCGCCAGGGACTGCTCTCCGTGCCAGAGGATGCATGCAATCTTTGACTTTTTGTCCTCTTTCCTCATCCTTCAGCAGTGAATCTAGTCCTCACCACATCCCATCTCTGCTAGCTCTTAGATCGCCTCACCTTGTGCCATCTCCCTCTTTGCCCTCCTTACTCTTTGCCTTCCTCTTCTGATTTTCAGGGGCCACAGAATTATATTGAGCCTATCCAGATAATACCCCAATACCCTTTTGATAGCTTATCGCGTGATCACCAACCTTAATACCTTTTTTCATATGACAAAATATTGACAGGCCTAATATCAGGAGGCAAAGATTACAGGAAACACAATTCTACCAACCATGAGCACAGTATTACTCCTGAAAAGTTCTGGGTCTTACTTCATTGAAGACGGCCTGCCCCATAAAAAGATGATTTTTGACTAGCTGTGTAGGAAAAGGAAAATTACTGAAGGTAATTTGCATTGTTCTCCCAGCTCTCTCTAAGCTCCAGGACACAGGTTCTAGATCCTCCCCCAAAAGAGTGGGTACAGAGGAGAACCTGAGTGATTAGGATTGCAGTATATGCATCCTTTCTTTTATCTTCAATATTTCACATGTAAGAATCATGTAAAAAGAAACTAACTCAATGCCCAGGTCACAAAATCAGTATCAGCAGAATAATTTTTTTTTCAGTACTAGAGACTGAGACCAGAGCTTTTGCACTGAACTGAACTCTCACCCTTTTTTAATGTTGAGACAGAGACTGACTAAGTCACTAAGTTGCCCAAGTTGGGCTTGAAATTGTGATCCTCCTGATCCAGCCTCCCTGAGTGCTGAATTTATAGGTGTGAGCCACTACACCTAACATTCACTTATTTATCCATCCACTAACACTTGCTAAGTCCCAGCATGTTTAATGCACTTGGTAAATAAGCATGGAATAAATGTTGTCCATCTACCTTACAGAGATTTCTGTTTGTTTATCTAGGACACAAATACAGTAAATGTTTACATGCTTGATGCTGGTTCATTGAAACCTCTCACACATTTATACATAGAAATTTGATCTGAAATACCTGTTTTCACTGAAAGGCAGCTGTTAGAGTGGTGAGACCTGATTCAAATCAAAGTTGTATTTCTTTAGGCCATTCACTTAGTAACAGTTCTTACCTAATAAGGGTTTTTGTGAGTAGGATTGACTTGCTTCATGCAAATCACTGGCTGATAACAAATGCTTAATAAGAGATAGCTGTCAGTATTATGATTATTTAAACTCTTTGAGCCTCAAGCTTATTATTTATAAAATGGGGACAATAGTAATCAATTTATGGATTAAATGAGATTATATATGTGTATATATCTGCATAACTCACATGTGGCACATAGTTTGCACATGCCTCCTTAGCAACCTCCCTAACAGACTTATTAACTACAAACATAGATAATTAGCATAGCTTATATATCAATAAAACATCCAAGGAGGATCCTTGGTAGAAATACATGTAGAAGGGGTTATGATCTTAGGATTCTTGACTAGATCTGAAATTAGGAAAGAGGTTTGGCCTTTCTTTATCCTTAGTTTCCTCATCCATGAAGAATAGATTATAAAGATGTTAGGTACTAGAACTCAGAATTCTTCCATGGCTTTAAAAATGAAATCAGAAAACAGTATGCTTCCTCCTGTTGAATCTTTGAATTAACCAGAGAGTTAAGCCATTCACTGGGAGAATAATTATTTACAAATCTTCTTCAACCTGAAGCTTTGGCAGTCAAGCTCACTGACCACTTAACCTCCCTTCTGCGGATGTGGTTGTTCTCTCTAGGGAAATCTTAAGTAAACCAAAGGATGAAGCAAGAAACTTGAAGCCAGATGAGACCCAGAGAGGCACCTGAACCAGTGAGAGAGAGCCAGACCGAGAGAGACTGGCTCCTCCTCGCCCAGAGCTGCTGCGCAGGTTTAGCAAAGTGAGAGAAGCACCATGAGGACAAAGTGCCCGAAGACAGCGGCGATGGCAGTGGAAAGATGGCTCTTCCTCATGCTCGGTGCTCGGCACTGCCGCAGCACCCAGCCTGGAACTCAGGCCCCCACCCCGCGCTAGGACCTGACAGGGCTCTGGGTTGAGGAAAGAATGGAGTCTCTGAGGCAAGTGAGCAGCATTTGCAGATTAAGGAAGAAAATCTTCCAGCTTATTCCGGAACCTGGGGAGGGTTTATCTGACAAAGAGAAGCCAGCACCCCCGAAGAAGGATAGTGTCTTTACTCACCTCAGTTTTCTTCCTAGAAACAGAAAATCTGCTATGCCATCTCAAGTAATAAATTTTCTGTCAGGAGGTACGTTCAATAAAAGGAACAGGATCACAAAAGAAGTCAATCAGTCTTCTAAACTCCCAGGCATTGCCGTGCCTCGGACTTTACTTTTCCTTCTCTTCTTTTATTTGTGTCTTCTTGTTCCTCATGTCTTACAAACTGGCTTATTCTATGCATTTTCCAGGTGAGATAGTAAAAGAAGGAAATCTACCTGGTCAGTTGATTTTCTTTGCCCTTTCTTTTCAGGTCAACCTTCCTTATGGCTCAGTAGCCACCCTTTGAATTGGCTGCCCTAAAGTCAAATAGCCCCTACTAATCTACTAAGTAGCAACTCTATTCTGGGAACTATTTCAGGTCATTTGTGAGTAGGGCTATTATCTTTTGAAGTGGGAGGTGAATTAGCAGTCGCTAGGATATGAATTGGCAGTTGCTGGGATGAACGTGGCTGGTGAATATCTGCTTTTCTCCATAAAACAGACATACACTGAGTGTACAATGGACCAGTGCCTACCAAGATCTAGACCCTCAGGATGGGTTCTTTCCTAGCCTTCAGGATCCAATCAGTGGCAGTGCCTATAAAGAATGGTATCCCACCTAGTAATGGTGTCAAGGAACGTGATACTTTGATCTTACCACGATGGAAGGAAAAACCAAGGTGGAAGTTGATAGCAAACCCTAAAGACACAGAAAGGGCCTGAGAGATACAGTTCTGACAATTGCATTGGATGGATTTTTGCCGGGATGCTGGATTGTCATGGATGTGGTCACTGGTGTCACAATCCATGCACTCTGAAGCAGTCCTTCCTGACCTTGTCTCAGCTGATCACCCACAAGATAATGCACATACCCATAAATTGTTATTGGGAGCCAGACCAGGTTCTATCTCTGGCTTGGTGCTGTAACCTTGAAAAAGCCACTTAAATCTCTCTGGGTCTCAGCGTCCTCATCTTCAAAATTGTACTAAGAAAATCTACCTTAGATAGTCCTTACGTTAGACCACTATATTTTCTTTTTTTTTATTTTAAAGATAGTAAAATCCAACAAAACATAACAGAACAAAGTCAATCAAAACAAAGCAGTAGAACTGGTACATAACTTCAAAGAAAGATACTATGAAAACAATAGCTACTATAGTATATCTTGTTATTTTCAGAATAGTTGACCATTCCAACAGGTATAGTAAAATCAAACCAAAAGAAAAAAGAAAAAAAGCCACAATAAAACCAATAAAAACACAGTATAAAATAAGGTCAAAAAATTAATCAGAATAAAGCAAAACAATGAGAACAATATTGGGCCTCGAAAACAAGACAGAAGAGAATCCCCTGTTTTGCTACATTGGTACTGTCATCTTCCAAAGAGATACTCAGGCTGCCAGCCCCAGGCCTGCAAAATGAACCAAACAATACTAGCATTTAGTTGTTTTATGTACCTTAGTTGCTAGCAATTTAGCCAGACCTCCGAACCAGCAGGTTGCTTTATGAGGCGGGGCGCGGGGGGCACGTGTTTCTCTTCCTGGAGTCCACGCCAGTCTCGCAGGCCCCCAGAAAGCAGATTAGTTGTCTTCTGGCTGGTGCTACTCCGGCCCAGTGGGGTGGGTTCCCGAGAGGCCCACCTCTTTCTCTTCCTGGAGTCCACGCCAGTTGCCGACCACTATATTTTCATTCTTTCCATTACTCTTAACAGTGTTTGGCTCTTAAAAGTGGTACCTTTCATTCTGCAACAGGAAAAAAGATGGAGATGTGGAACAGAGAGGAGGAAGGACTTTGCAGGACATTGTATCAGGGACAGCAATGTGAAGGTGGAAAAGGAATTGCTTGAGGTCATGGGCCCTACCCATTTCTTACATAAGCATACCAGGGCTGCCTGGTGCCCTGGCATGAAAGAACCAGAGTTATAATATCAGAGTCTTGGCAAGACTTGTTTCACAGAATCATTGGCCATTGTAGCTCTGATGGGGCAGAAAAGTGCTTCACCAATACACCACTGGAAGACGCTCTCCAGTCTTCTGTATAATTTCTGAGGCCTCCAAAGCCCAAAGATAGCACTGAAGGGAGGAGAGTGCTTGCCTTACTCTTTCTGTGTGCTCTATCACCAGATTAAATGGCTGGAAACTCAGAGTAGTACCAGGGCATCCAAGAAGAAACTTGTGCTTCCTAGTAAGCATGCAACCAGGCACAATCTTTTGTTTTTAAACTCAAGCTCATATGACACATACAACACAGAAGAAAACAGAGGCTGAAAATGGATTTAGCATACTGCCAAGATTTTTCTCCTAGAACTGCTTTGGAGAAGAGCTGCATCTTTCAGACAGAGAAAACAGCAGGGTTCCTGGGTAATTCAGGGCAGGAGAGGTGACCATTCTGTTAATCTGTGTATGTGGTTGCAGTAGAAAGCTTTAATCTGAAAAATCAAAGTGACTGGACTTTATAGATGCCCCAGGAAGGGAAAGAAGCTGTATAGATTTTCGTACTATTCTGAGGGAGCTGCAGAGATGTGAGCCTGTAAAGGATAATCTTACAGGCTCTGTAAACAACTTTTCATTCAGGGATTTGTGAAGTTTAACTGTATTGCATTCACTTAGACTGACCAATTAACCAGCTGTGATCACCCTGAAGTAATAACCCAGATGTCCCAGACTGTCAAGGAAGCTGGGGTAGAGACTGCACAGCTCCATGGCTGCCTCTAGGAGCCTGAGGTTAGCATTCAGCCTTCGCTGATAAGATGTAGGCAAGAATGCTCAGAGCGGTAGGGCTGAGAAAGCTGGGAAGGAACAATGGTTTCCATTCTATCTGGAAGCCACTAACGTGCCCCCTGCCCCCTCACCCTCACCTGTTCTGAACTCTTACTTTGGTACCTAATTCATCACTTGTTCTATGTCTAAGCTTATCCTCCCCAAATCCTCTGAAATTGAAGATATGTGCGACAATAATCAATCTCCAAAAAGGGGAATCATAATAGAGTTAAATCTCAGTTTCTGCTCTGTGCACAGCTGTGCTATTAATTTTGGCATTTCAGTTTTATTCATGAGCCACTTAACACCCCACACAGCAAGATGTTTTAGATAACTATAATGAAATTCATATAAAGAAAACAGCTTAAATATCAGTCTAATTCATATACATTAATTTTACTCAAAGATAATTTTGTTTCCTCCAATTTGTATTGCTGGTTGAATTATAATATTTTTAGTAAAATAAATTTCTTTCCTTATCCTTACCTAACTGCACAGGAAATGGACAAGATATTGCTATCTAGAACATCCATTTCCATAAATGGAAAATTCTAGAAGCTGTTAGTTAATGAACTAGTTCCAAGGGAACTGATTATTCAATGAAGAAAAACTGTCATTTGGAGAGGTCACATGTAACATGGTGAGATTAAGTTTAAATTGTCTCAGCATGTTAACTGTGTTGGTCTTTGGTTGAATTCAGCATGATATTTGTAGCTCTATTAAACAGGATATTAATATGAGAAAAAAAGAACTAACACATTTGTATCTAGTATGTGCAAGGATGTGTGTGCAACACTTTGAATCCATCCTTTGACTTGAAGTTATGCTTAAAGTTAATCTATGCTGTTGTATAAATCCTCATGAATACAACTGGCTATAATACTGGCACTTGCATCACAGGATGGTGAGATGATGTAAGGAAAAGCTCGTAAGTATCAGTAGTTTCTGTTGCTGCTGCTAGAAATGATGAAATGAATCCTTATGAATCCTTATCCATGATCAAACAAGGTAGCTTCCACATGACCTGCACCCAATTAAATAGCCAGAAAGCAACAAGCCCTGCCCTCAAATCCAGCTCTCCTGACACCATACTCTCTACTGTTTTCGCTAATATTTTATAATGATGTATGATAACATAGTCCTTCACAATCAAGGATGAAAGTATTTTCAAAGGCATAATTTTGGAAAGAATGAAAACTGGATGGTGATGAAGATGTATGTTTTTGAGATAAAAGAAAATAGTATAGTTTTAAAAATCCAGGCATCTCCGCCTGCTACCAGCTCTGAGACATCAGATATATTCTTTAATCACTCTGACTCATATTATCTGGAAAACTGCAAAGCTCTCTGAGCTTTAATATAAAATTACTCAAGGTAGTACTGACTCTATAACAAATAAATCCTAAATTCCATTAACTGAGAAAATACTAGTTTATTTATTGTTCATATAAAGCACAGGCAGAAGCAAGGCAAATGAAGGGAAAATGTTGAGGAACTTCCCCATGGAATGATTCAAGAATTTGGGATGGTGAGCTCTCCACCATCTTGATATATCACTCAAAACCTCATTTTAAGTATAAAAAGCCAGCTGAGAGAAGAAAGGATTCCTTAGAAGATTTTTATTGGACAAGCCCAGAGGTAGCAGGTATCACTTCCACCCATATTCTCTGGGTCGGAGGTTGGACACATAGATGGAGCCAAATGCAAGGGAAGGTGGAAAATGTAGTCTAGGTAGATGCGAAATAAGGAAGAAAGGCCTCATCACACTCTGACACTGTTAGATCATCAACATCATTGACATGTCACACACCTTAACTTAAATGACACATCCCTCAAAAAGTTTGCTCAAATGATTAAATGAAACAGCATACAGAAAGCATTTGACAGGATGCCTGCACATGTTGGATATGCAATAAAAAGTTATTTGATTATCATTAAAACTATGAGTATTATTATTAAATAGTGAGATTTATGAGCAAAACCTAAGGGACCTCTGGGACAATGTCAAACAGTCTCACAAAAGCACAGTATTAAGTCTCCAAAAAAATAGCAAAGCGAGAAAGGAATGAAATAATCGATCAAACTTTTGATCTGCATGACAATATTCAATCTACAAAGAGGAAAACAAATCATAACAAAGCTAAAGTTCAGATTCTACTATCTGCACCATTGTGCTTTTAATCTTGGCATTTGAGAGTTATTCATAAGCCACTTACCACACACTATAGAGTATGTGGAGTGACCACAATGATATTCACATAAGCAAAACAATTTAAATACCAGTCATCTGATTCATATAGAATAGCAATCAAAGTTTTCTAAAATTTGATTTAAATAAAAAGATTAACCTATAGATCAAAGAAGCTTAGTGAATCTCAGGTTGAATAAATATATAGAAAACCCTGACTGAATAAATATAAAGACACCATGCCTAGGACAGCATAATGAGACTATTGAGAACTTCAAAGATAAAGATGAAATTTGAAATTGTAATCAACAGATTATGATACAATTATTGCTGACTTCTCATCTTAAATATCAAAGAACACAGACAATAAAAGTCCTTCCTAAGGTGCTAGAAGCGTACAGACATCAGCCAAGAATATCAATGTCTAGTAAAATTTCATTCTAAAACAGAGGTAATTTTAAGTAAGCCACAGCTAAGAGATTTTGTTCCCTGCAGAAATTTGTTGTAAGAAAAGCAAAAGGGTGTTCTTCCAGTTGAAAGGAAACTATATCATTGGTAGCTCAGATCTGCAAGAAGCATTAAAGATCTTGAGAAGCAGTGAATAAGTGTTAAATATAAAGAATAGGTCATAAAGTTTTTGTTCTGTTTCATTGTTTGTTTTCTGGTGCTAGGAGTAAAATCAGGCCCATAAGCAAGCTAAGCATACACTCCGACACTGAGTTACACCTCCAGACCAAATAAATGCTTTATCTTTTCATTTTTTCCTCTAAATACAAGTTTAAAACACATAATTAAAGCAAAATACAATTTTTAATTTATTTTAATATTAGTTATCATTATATTTTTAAAATATTTAAAACATAACATATGAAAAGCAAAAGATATGTCAACAAAAGCACAAAGGGATAGAGAGCAAATATAAAGTAATTACAGTTTTAAAGTAAAAACTGCAAAGTAAGAAATTTTAAGAAAAAAGTTATACAATGCAGACTCCAAATAGACTTTGATAAATTAAGAGTAGCAAATACAAAAGTATAATTAAGAGGTAAGAGGCCCATACAAAAAAAACCAAATGGAGTTTTTATTCTAAAAATAATAACCCAAAAAGAAGACCAAAATTAGAATAAGGGGGGAAAAATCCAGATGGAATAAATGAATAACAAAGAGTAATATAGTAGGCTTAACTCGAAGACCCTGGTAATACATTAAATGTAAGTTAACTAAACATTCTGAGGTACTTGGGGAAGAGCCAGACCCAGTGAATAAGGTGGCAGAGGGCACCCATAATTTTTTCAGTGCCTCCTTTCTGTTAAATGGCAATCAGCAGCAGCGTTCACATTTGTAATCACACCTTGTAAAGCCAGAAAAGAAGACTTCCAGAACTGCTTCAGAAAGCGGCAAGAATGACGGGATACCTATGTTGAAAGTGAGGGGAAGTATTCTGAAGGGGATTCATGGCAATGTATTTTTTTACTGACATAAAATTTTTAAAATTTAATCATTCACTGTATATTTTCATCACACCTAGAATGTAAAAGCTTTGCTGTTTATGGACCTTTTTTGAGTGCACTGACCCAAGCAAGCTCCAAAACTCCTGCTCTCTGTATCTCTCTATTCTATTTCAGTATTACCAGTAGAGAATTCATTTAGCTGAACCTGACTGAGATGTTACCCTTGGTCTTATCAACCAGAGCTGAGGGTGCAAACAGACAGCTGAATCCTGTTGGGCCTCCCACACAGGCACAGTGGAGTGAAGAGAGAGCACTCCCAAGAGAAAGGGCACTGTGGGGAGCTCTGCGGGAAGTCCAATGGCGGCCATCTGGAGTACATCTGGGCGTGGCTCTCTAATCCTCAGTTCTCTCATCTGTAAAATCACTGTAACACTAGCACCTTCCAATTCTTCTTCTTCTTCTTCTTCTTCCTCTTCTTCCTCTTCTTCTTCTTCTTTTTCTTCTTCTTCTTCTTCTTCTTCTTCTTCTTCTTCTTCTTCTTCTTCTTCTTCTTCTTCTTCTTCTTCTTCTTCCTCTTCTTCCTCTTCTTCTTCTTCTTCTTCTTCAGGTCATGAGGAGTAAGTGAGAACTGTTTGTGAGTAACAGCAATGCAGTGATATCCATGTGAAACAAACTCTTCCCATTCCCAATGTAACCCACAGGGGTTCTTGTGTTAGAAACTTAGTCCCAAGAGCAGTGGTATTAAAAGATGGTGTAGAATTTTAAGAGGTGGGGCCTAGTGTGTGGCCCTTCAGTTAATTACAGGGGTGCACTCAGAGGAAATCTGGGCCCCCATCTCTCCCTCTGGCTTCCTGCCTGGCAGTGTGTTCTCTTGCTCCTGCACACACCCCAGCCATTGTAATGCCATTTCAGCAGGGAGGTCCTAACCAGAGCTCGGTTGATGCTAGCACTGTACCCTTGAACCTCCAGAAATGTGAGTTAAATACAGTAAATCTTTTTTCTTTATAACTTTATAAAGTTAGCCCACTTTGGGTATTCTGTTATAGCAACAAAAAACTTGTTATAGTTTGCTCACTGAGGAAATGAGAGAACATGATTTGCACACACAACCTCTGAGTCCAGGAATCATGTTGTCCCACTCTGCCATGACACGTCACATGACCATCTATAGAGTATCTTCCATGTGCTGGTGCAATGCTGCATATTGTCATATTATCGTGTTTAGGTTGCAACAATCTTTTAAGCCAAGTGTACCCATTTTACATAACGAGAAACCACAGCTCAAGGAACAAAGTATCGTGCTAAGCTCGTGTGGCTAGTAGGCGCCAGAACTAGGATCCAGCTCTCCCCTTTCTGTAGAGAAGGAAATTATCTCTGATCACGAGTCAGATCCTCCCCAGTCAGACCAGCAATTGCAACATCTAAATCCAAGGAGAGTGATCATCAGGTCCAGCCAGATCAAAATTCTACCCTGAATTAGTCTGACAGGTTTTGTCACTCAGGATTTTGTCCCAGTCTCCCAGTAGCAGTACTGTATTATTCTGCCAAGCTATTTATAGATCACCTGAAATACGATTGAGGAAAATTCACATGTTCCTATTGCAAAGTATTGGAGGAGTAATTTTTTTTTCCAAGGCTAGAGAAAATTCAAAAGGCAAAGAAAAAATACAATAGCTGAGAAACAATACAATGCATAGGGTGCTAGAAGCCTGTTTATAGATTAGTATTTTTCTCCTTTTTCCCTCTTTAACTTTAATGTCTGTAACTGACTGTGCATTAAAGATATTTGACAAATGGTAATATTTAAATAACGGTCTTTAGGCAATGTGCTATTTTATAAATATTATACGTTTGTTTCCTGCCCTCTCCTTTTCATAGTTAAAGGAAAGGAAGATTCAGCATCATAGTTTGAACAAATAATAAAGAGCCCAGTAGCATTTCCTCAACAGTTAGCATCTATTGTGCCAAGCAATCTTCTCTTCAGGTAGTAAAATGCAACAGGCAGTGTAAAATAATTGTCCCAAAATAGCAATAACTATACCATTGTATATCAAAGATCTTGTTGGTTAGGAATGAAACAGTGACTCAAGCTCATAAATGCTAAAAAAGACCAAGTACCAAAGTGTAACTTAGAATCTAAATATCATTTACTTGGCACCTCTCCAGGCATCATAATAAAATGAAAAAAAAAACCCATGAAACATGGCTCTCAGATTTTCCTTTAAAAGGAAAGATTGTGTAGGTAGGCACCAAACTCCTAGAATGCCATAGGTCACCAACAGCTCAGTGCTAAGTAAAAGACTCTAGACCTTGGTCGTGTTTGGATCTGGAGTGTCACACAAACTCTCATGTGCTGAAGGCTTGGTCACCAGCATATGGTGATGGAAAGTGGTGGGATATTTAGGAAGAATGTCCTTGTAGAAGGAAATTTGGTCACTAGGAGTATGTCTTTGAGGGGGATATTGGAACTCCTGCCCCTTCCTGTCTCCATTTTTGCTTTCTGGTTACCATGTAGTGAATGGCTCACTCTGTAATATGCTCCTACCGAGATATGCTGCCTTGCCACAGCATTGAAAACAATAGGCCAACCAGCCATGGATGGAAAACCCTGGGATGGTGAGCCTAAATAACCTCTTTTCCTTCCAAATTAATTGTCTTAGGTACCTTCTCAGATGTAACTTGCATGGCCAGGGCCCTGACTGGGCCTCTGTCCCCTTGCCTGCGAATGACTTCTTGTATCTCTTAGAGAACACTGAAATTCCAAACACTAATGGAAAGTGATCAGCTCTGTAAAGAGAAGAAAGAAAACTGAAGATAAAGAACAAGGACTTCTCAGTGCAAACGGAGAAAGTGTCCAGGGAAAATGAAGTTTCAGATAAAAGGGAACACATGTGCCCCAGGAAGTAGGTTCCAGCATTGGAGGAGTGGTCCTACAAAGAGGGTGAGAGCATGAAGTACAAAGCCTTGTTTGTTTGTTTGTTTGTTTGTTTCAGAGAGCATCTCACTATGTCCTTCAGGCTTGTCTTGAACTCACTTATGTAGCCTCAGCTGACCTCAAACTCACAGCAATCCTCCTGCCTCAGCCTCCCGAGCACTGAGATTACAAGGGGGGAGATTACAGGTGTGCATCACCATGCTCTGCTCGAAGGCCTGTCTTGGGGTGCTACCTGAAAGTGGAACACCAGGAACTGATAAAAACTAACAATTGTCCAAAGGACCTTACAGAAAAGCAGTAGAGTCAGGAGAAGAGTGTAGAAAAAAGTTAAAAAGATCTCTTAGCTTTCCTTGCTTTCCTTCTAAATCACTCTTTACAAAGACTGAAGAAATAGTTTTCTACCACCCAATTAAAATTATATAACTTCCTTGTGCAGAATCTTTTAATGACTACCTATTGCCCTTAGGATTAAAAAAAAAGTCTATTACAATCCTATGATTTCTCATCACTAATGTTAAAATTCAACATGTTCTGAAATCCACAGTTTCACTATTCATGTTTAGAAGCAAACCTTGATCTACACTAACTCTCCATATATTTTGTCTTTGTTGAGTTTGACTATTTGGAGTCAGAAATATTAATGGGATTATCACAAGATGCTGCCTCAGGCTCCTCTGGAAATGGTATAAGATATGCACAATAAAAACAAAGTAATGGATTTTGAAATCTTAAAATGTCTAACTCTGAAATCAATCTGGGTCACAGATTTTGGGTTTGTACTTTCTTATCCCAAAAACCATGGCACCCAGTGGCCGAGGCATAGCCAAACTCACTCCAATTTATCCACCATGCTGGATTGCAGACACCGCGAGTCCTCCTCACTGTCTTATTCTACAGCTACGCACTCCACTTTGACTTTGCACAAGCTTTCCCCACTGTGAATATCTCTACCGTATGTCCAACCCTGGAAAATGCCCTGCACCTTTCAAACTCCATTCTAAAGGCTGCTTCCTCTATATAGCCATCTCCAGCCTACCCTGCCCCTGGCTGTCTCCAGTGTCCGGAGCAAGGTTTGCTGCTTGTTCTTTTATACAGCGCACACTACACAGTACACAGGGTAGCATGGATCCCATTTATCATAATCATCTGTTTACAAGTCAGTGTTCCTCCTCTGGTCCACAGGCTCCTGACAGCAGCATCCACTCTGCAAATCTCAGAGCTCAGCATCTGGCAGAGCTCCTGCATTAGGAATGCTTGGTGAATCATGCTGGGCACTCAGTAAAGACTGGTCATTTTTCTCCGCTGTAGGCCCTCGCCAGCACCGACAAAGCGCCACTGTCCTTGTACCAATGGTGGATGACAGTACAAATGAGACAGTTCATCAGGAGGCATAGACAACACTCTGATACATTTAGGGCTGCAATTCTGAGATTTAAACATAGTTGGTACACTACAGATATAATAAGGTCAGTGATGTTGGCACAGAGCTTCAAGGATTATATAGCACTTGCACCTACATTTTTCCCATTGAATCTAATTCTCACAATAACCTTGTATGCCAGATATTTCTGCTGTGCTCCATTAAGACAAAAAAATTGGGGCTTAGAAAAGTTAAGCATTAGCAGAAAAGATTCAAAAGTTAATTTTTAAAAAGGAGTTGGGTACAAAAGCAGATGGATGGGCAAATACTCAGATTTGAAAGAAGTGTATTGGCAAA
>RJWM01020483.1:0-37081 GCA_004363535.1 Dasyprocta punctata
ATACAGAAGCTAGAAATAAAAGTCAAAAAAGACAGACAAACAACAACAACAGATCTGATATGATAACATTGTAGGTTTACACACTGAGGTGGTTGAAGTTTGGCAGTAGTTACAATATTGCATATCATTACCTTCCTAGGGGTTGGGGATATTGACAGATATAGACATGTAAGATTCATCGATTCAGGTATATTAATTTACACTCAGAATATTTCTTTTCCTGGTTTTTTTTTTTTTTTGGTACTGGGGATCAAACTCATAACCTTGTGCCTGCCAGGCAGGCGCTTAGGCCACTGAGCTAAATCCCCGGTCCTATTTTTTGAGACAGGGTCTCACTAAGCAGTTCAGGCTGGACTTGAACTCACTTGTAGCCCAGGCTGGCCTCGAACTCACAACGATCTGCCTGCCTCAGCCTCCCCAGTGCTGGGATTAAAGGCGTGCGCCACCACACCCGGCTTTGCCTGGTCATTTTGACTTTGGGAAAGAGCCAGAAGTCGCACGGTGCCAGATCTGGTGAGTAAAATGGCCGAGGACACAGCGCCATGGTCTTATGAACTGACTTTCTGTCGGATGGCGCTCGGCGGCAGCACTCACCGTGTTTCTGATCACACCTGGTAAAGACTCTCAGGAAAGAGGACTCCAGAGCTGCTGCAGAAGTGGCCAGGACCGTGGGGTCCGTGTGTTTGAACTGAGGGGTGAGGGGAATCGTGGCCTGAGGCTTTCACTGTGGTCCGTTAACGTAACGAATGGACGTAACTGGACCACAGTGCTGCAGCTCTCGCTCTCCCTGTCCCGGCCCCTCGGGAGCGGTCTTGTGGACGCAACCTGGCTGCCCGGCTCCCCCTGTGGACGCCAGGCCGGCTCCCTCACCGTGGACCTGCCGGCACTTTTACAAGCTCAGAACGGGCGAACTGTGACCAACCGAGCAAATGCAAACAGGTAGGGGTTTCTCAACAAGGTGGGAGAGAGGCAAGGGACAAATCCTCGGCAGTCACCTGAGCCTGTGCAGCTTTGATTTCCTCCCTCAGAAACCAGCGCAAACCCATCCCGGGGTAGAGGAGGCCAGCGGGAGGTGTGCGGTGGGCCAGAGAGGTGGTGGGGCACCTTCTGCTTCCCTCTGAGGCGGGCTGGGGAGTGAGTGTGTTGGGGTTTGAGACCCATTATTCGCCAACAGGTTATTATGGTTATTTGTGGTACTGGGACTTGGACCCAGGCCCCTAGCCCTGAGCTCCATCCAGAACACCCCCCCCACACACACACCTTTTTTTGAGACAGGGTCTTGCTAAGTTGCTAAATTGCTTGCCCAGGCTCGGCTTAAACCTGCAATCCTCCTGCCCCGGCCTCCCAGGGTACTGGATTATGGGCCTGTCACCACACCTAGCTTTCTCCACCCTTCCTGGTCCTGGAGTCCCAACACAGGGAGCACCGAGGTACACTCTTGGCACTTTGGTTTTACTTTTTAAATTTTGAGACAAGGTCTCACTAAGTTGCCCCAGGCCAGCCTCAAATGTGGGATGCTCCTGCCTCAGCCTCCGAGTCCTGGGATTTCAGGCGTACAGCACCACATCCAGTGAGACGTGATTTGCTAAAAGAAAAGGCTGAATTCTGAGGTGAACGCTTTTGCGGGAAGGGCGGTGTGAGTGCGGAGGACCACAGGGAAGTCGAGGTGCACCACCCGGTTCCTTCCCACGGCCACACGGAGGGGCTGCGCGTGACTCTCACGCCACCGTGAGGACCCCGAGTTGTGATCTGGGCACACAGCGAGATCGGGGCTGGAGTCTGGCTCTGCCTGACCCTGAGCTTGTCTGGGCAAGCTGCTGCCTGTGTGGACGGCATGCCTGACTGGAGAGTGGCTTAGCCGAGGGTTACAGCGCCGGGGTGGATGGAACGAGGGTGATGCCGGGGCCCAGCTGTGGCACATACCTGTAATCCCAGTACACGGGAGGCTGAAGCAGGAGGATCTCTGAGTTTGAGGTCAGCCTGGGCTACAAAACAAGAGTCAAAATAAATGAATGAATGAAACAATGAGATGGGAGGAAAGGACGTTCTAGGCAAAACAGCGGCTCTCACCCAAAGCTGGTTTGGCTCTGTGAAAAGCAAGGTGAGATTACCCTCCAGCACTTCGGCATACAACACCTAAGGCAGAGCAAGAAGCCTCCTGTGAGCAGCCGAAGCCCAGGGGCAGGGAATTAATCCACGGAGGCCCTGATTATGAGACACGGGGACCCCGACCGTGCCGCGCACGTGCCAAGGATCAGCAGCTGATGACATTTCCTGTGGAAAATCCGATGTTCACGCAGCGTCCGAATCACCTCGCTAAGTGTTAAGATGTGCGCACACCAGGCAGCGTGGCGGGTCAGGGCCAGGCGACGGGCGGCTGCCTGCAGCCTTAGCTTCCTGGGAGGCTGAAGCGGGAGGGTCGCTTGAGGCCAGGAGTTCAAGGCCAGCCTGCACCACACCGCGAGACCCTGTCTCTTAAGAAAGAGGTGCTGCAGTGAAGGAGCACGGACCTTACGGAGTTGTGATTTGCTGGCCAGGCCTCAGCCTCCTGGGGAAGGCTGACGTCACGGTCACTGCCCAGAAAGGCCGTGCCCGTCAGGGCTGCCAGCAGCAGACGCGCTGAGGCTGCCGGGAGAGAGCCTTTGGTGAGAGTGACTAACAAGTCCAAAGTCTTCCCACGCGTGTAATCCCGGCGCTCTGGGAAGCTGAGGCAGGAGGAGCCCGTTTCCAGCCCAGTCTGGCAATCTGGTGACTTTGTGAGACCCTGTCTCAAAATAAAATAATTTATTAATTTTTATTTATTTTTTTATTTTTCATTTTTTTTTAAATTTTAAAGTGGAAAAAAGTAAGAGATTACAGTGAAACAGAATTTCAAAACAGGCCAATAGGACAGTAACAATAATCAACGCATTGCATATTGTTATAGTCACAGTGGATGTGTACAGTACAAGATATAGACATGAAACATTGTCCAGAAAATTATTAGCACAAAACTTTCCCCTCAATGAATTAAGAGAAACCAGCTGTATGACTGGTTTTTTTTTTGTTGTCGTTATGGCTGCTATATTGTTTTCAAAAGAACAATTCACAGTAAAAATGTAATCTGAAAATGACCTTGTGAAAACTACTTTTCACTCAAAATTTTTTAACTATCTTAACTAATTTTTTATATACATACATGAGTTTTCTTTCGGTTTGTCTCACAAGTGCAACAATACGATGGTTACATATGTGTGACTTATTTAGAAGTATATTTTCAAGGTGCATCCATTTAAGAGTGAAAATATCTAGTTTATCATTCTTTTTTTTTTTTTTTTTTTTTTTGCGGCACCGGGGATTGAACTCACAGCCTTGCGCCTGCCAAGGCAGGCGCTTAAGCCACTGAGCCAAACCCCCGGCCCTGGTTTTTTGAGGCAGGGTCGCACTATGTAGCTCAGGCCGGCCTTGTGCTCGCGTTGTAGCCCAAGCCGGCCTCGAACTCACAACGCTCCGCCTACCTCAGCCTCCCGAGTGCTGGGATTAAAGGCGTGCGCCACCACGCCCGGCTAGTTTATCATTCTTTATAGCTGAGTAGTATCCCATTATATAGAAATACCACATCTTTTTTGTCCATTCCTCAGTCGAGGAGCCTTTAGGTTGTCTCCAAGTTCTAGCTATTATGAACTGTGCAGCTGTAAACATAGGTGCACATATATCGCTGTGGTAAGATGTTAAAAAAATAAAAATAAAAAGGGCTGGAGATGCAGCTCAGTGCAAAAGCCCTGGGTTCACTCTCCAGGACCAGAATAACAAAAACAGGAAAAAAAAAAAAATAAGCAAAACAAAGAACAAGTCACACAGTAGTAGAAAGTGTCCAACAGCACAGCACCGGCCCTGGCCCCTCTCCAGCGCGCCCCTCGCTCGGTTTTCCTGTGCTGTCTTGCGCTTGCTCCTGGAGTGGTGTCTGGGATTGCAGTGCAGTGGTTTTAGGTTTGCGGTCGTGTCCCAGCTCACAGCTCCGGATTGCTTTGCTCCACTAGACGCGTTTGCACACGAAGAATATTACCGGGTTTATGGTCTCACGCGGGCTCCTCTCAAATGCTCTGCTTTCAGCGTAGACCTCCGAGTTGGGGTGCAGGCTGCCTCAGCTTCCCGACCCTGCACACAGGGACGCCCGGCTCCAGAGCTGTCGTGGGACGTGGCCGTGGGGACGCGGGGCCCGCAGACTCGCGCTCCTGTTCCTGCACAGGTTTGCTGAGTGCTTGTGGTTTGCCTGCTGTCACGGGTGTTACAGACTGGACAGGAAGTTTATTCTGCGGAATTCCGCCTTTCGGGGATTTACAGCGCAACTCCAGGCTAAAGCGTGGGCACAGCTGGTATCGATGCAGCTAAATTATATTGTAAAAAGAGCTACTATGACTCTTTTTTGAGACAGGGTCTCGCTACATAGTCCAGCTGATCTTGAACTCACTGTGTAGCCCAGGCAGGCCTCAAAATTGTGGTGATCCACCTGCCTCAGCCTCCAGGGTGCTGGGGTTACAGGCGTGAGCCGCCGCGGAAGAATGTGTGAGACAGGCTGTGTTCACTAGTACCGTGCGCACCTGCACAGCCCCCGGGTGGGCACCTGAGTGTGACTCACCTCTGAGAAGCCTGTGCGTGTCCCCAGGTCACACCGACCCCGAGCTCCTGCCCCGGGGGGACTGTCCTCCTCACACGCTAACCAGTCCCTTTGCTTTGGTCCTTGCGTCCCACTGTAAACGACCACTAAGTAAAAGGTCCTCATTTTAAACTGGCAGGAAGCACAGAACCAGGTGGAGAAAGGGAAATGTTGCCACTGCGAGATGTGAAGGAAATACACGGGGGGTGTTCAGATTTTATTATTACAGGGAAGGACACGGCGCCACGAATCCCCTCAAAACCCTCCCCCTCGCATCCCATCAACCTCACGACCTTCTGCCGCAGCTCCGGAGTCCTCTGGCCTGGCGTCTTTACTGGGGGTGATCAGAAACACAGTGATCACTGCTGCTGAGCACCGTCCCAGGGAAAGGCAGCTCAGAAAGGGGCGATGCTGTCCCCATCCACCTTCGTCGCCGATTCTGGCACCGTGCGTCTTCTGGCTCTTCTCCAAAGTCACAGTGACCATGCAAAATGATGCGTTTGAACCCATGCAGGATAGCGAGGCAGCCAGGGCAGCGCAACTAAAGACACTCAGGAGAGAGGACGCCAGGGCCAGGGCTGAGGATGAGGGCCGGGTGACAGGATGGAGAATCAGCGGGCAGTGACAAGGCCGGTGGGGTGAGCGAGTGCCGACTCTCGGTCCTCACCACGCGACCGTCCCCGGTCCCGCGGCCCTGGCTGAGCACTCTGTCCTTCGTCCTGGAGTGGACGGCGAGTGTTGCGGGCGCGGTCGGTGCCGCTTGGGCGCCCGCCTTCCCCAGGCCCGGGTGTCCTCCGTCCTCTCCCTCGTGGTCGCTCCTCCCCGGCTTGTGCACTGTCTTCCTCGCTGGACCTTTGCTTGTGGGGATGCCGGGGCTCCTGAGCCTCTGGGCACCCCATCTCGCTGCTGGGCAGTGATAGCAATATTATCGCCATGGTCGCCTTTCTGCGGGTGAGCCCTGCAGGCTTCTGTCACATCTTACCTCTTAGTGTTCTCTAAATATTCCTTTTGCATAAGAACTTACGCCCTGGCTAAAACGTCCTCTTATCTCTTTAAGAGGTCATGAATGTTTGACCTTTCTATTTTCTTTTTTTTGGTACGGGGGATAGAACTCATGACCTCATGCTTGCCAGGCAGGCGCTTACGCCGCTGAGCTAAATCCCCGGCCCTGACCTTTCCGTTTTCTTACAGAGTATCAGCTTCTGCGAGTCTCCTTTTTCTGTGTTCCAGTCTCTGTCTTCAACATAAGAGGCTCTGGTTCGCCTTCTGCTTTTTGAGCGTGTGCCTGGGCTGCAAAGCCCCGCTGTGGGCCAGCTGGTGGCGGGCGGGGCGGCGGATGCCGGAGATGCGTCCCGGGCAGCGCGGCCTCCTGAGAGGACGGCAGTGGCTCTCTTCGCTGTCTCCGGCTCTGTCCCTCTCGTCCTCCTGTTCGGAGGGGATTAGCTCTTACTAAGAACCGACTGCGCTCTTTTCACATAGAAATCCATGTCTCATAATCTTAACTTTAAAAGTCAATGAGTAAGGTAAATTATGTGTTGCAACTTCTAAAAACCAAAAACAAAAAAACCTACCTAACGGAATTAGATTTAAGTATTTTCTGACGCCCAATAGCCGGGTGTGGTGGCGCACACCTTTAATCCCAGCACTCGGGAGGCTGAGGTAGGCGGAGCGTTGTGAGTTCGAGGCCGGCTTGGGCCATAACGTGAGCGCAAGGCCAACCTGAGCTACATCATGCGACCCTGCCTCAAAAAAACCAGGGCCAGGAGTTTGGCTCAGTGGCTTAAGCGCCTGTCTGGCAGGAGCGAGGCTGTGAGTTCAAACCCCGGTGCCACAAAAAAAAAAAAATTTTCCCCATTGTAAAGAATGTGAAGAGACAAAATTTCCCTTAGCCCTGGATGAAGGTATAATTATCACCCCCTAATGAAATGACCCACGGGGAGTGGTTGAAATTCAACTATTTAAATAAATGAAACGTCCCTTTAATCCCGATGGTAACAATTACAGCTCTCCCGAGTCCTGCCGGCGCCTTCCGTCTCTTGGAGCAGGTGTGCGGGCGTCGGCTCTGGGGGCCCCACCCGGCCCGGCTGGGGGAGCCTCCGTCCACGGGGCTCCGGGCTGTGAGGGGCCACCTGGCCGCGTCCCTGACCCGGGGACAGAGGTGGCTTCCCACGGTGCAGGCCACCTCATCACTTAGCCTGGAGGAGACCACAGGGGTCCTCGGTGTGAGGGTGTAGCTGGCCCTTCAACTGTCCAGCGGAAGGGCGTGTTACTTAATGATAAAGTTTTTATGCAGAGATACCATAAACATGCATTTTCATTGACTCAGTTATAAAATACAGGATTTTTGGCTTATTTTGGTTACATTTACTTTGTAATGTTATTAATTTAAAAGTACTCGCTTAATTTTTTAAAAATATTAGTAATGTTTAAAATGTTGGGCCGGGGATAGGTTTCAGTGAAACAGTGCCTGCGTGGCAAGTGCAGGGTCCTGAGTTCGAGTCCCAGAACCCCCCCCATATATACACATCTAAAATATCACTAACTTTTAAAATATTTAAAGACAGTACAAAGGAAGTGGATAGTCATTTCATGCGAGATTTAGGAAAGTGCTCTGTTGGGTTTTACATAAAAAAAGATTTTGAGGGGTGGGCATGGAAGGAAGGGGGTAGAAGGGACTGAGCCCTCTTACGTCCATGTGCCAGCTCCCTCCCGACAAGGATGTAATCACTGTATGCCGCACACATGTGCTACTCAAAGTAAAAAGTAAAAAGTAAAACCAGGTGTGATGGCAGGCGCCTGTAATCCCGACACTTGGGAGGCTGAGGCAGGAGGATTGCCATGAGTTTGAGGCTAGCCGGAGCTCTATGTGAGTTCAAATCACTTCTCAGCCTCTTAGCTAAGATCAAGTGCAGTGGAACTTCAAGGTCAGCCTGGACAGCATAGGGAAGCCCTGTCTCAAAAAAAAAAAAGAAAAATAAAAATTCTTAAAAACTCAAGTGGGATGTGGTGGTGCACACCTGTAATCCCCAGCCTCAAAGTGAGCTCAAGGCCAGCCTGACGTGCATAGCGAGACTCTGTCTCAAAAAGAACAAATTTTTTTTTTAAAAACCTTTTGAAGGCAGATTTTGAAAATACCCTTGAGTTTGTAACACCCTGCAGGTCACTCAGTCCATGCTTTCTGCGGTTCCGCAGTTCACTGCCTTGCTCTGTGCCCCAAATCCTGGGGTCCCACCCCTGTCCTTTGTGCCTGTTTCAGAGCTGTGAGCCACACGACGACCATGAGCCGGGCCGGTGCCCCTACTGACCCCAGCACCGGAGCCACCGTCTGAGCCTGGACAATGGATGACGGGGCCGAGGCCACTGCCGAGGGCCACTCCCTGACCAAGGCCGTGCACCAGGGCCGGCTGCGGCTCACCCGGCTGCTGCTGGAGGGCGGCGCCTACATCAACGAGAGCAATGAGCGCGGGGAGACGCCCCTGATGGTGGCCTGCAGGAGCCGGCACCCCGACAGCCAGGGCGCCAGCAAGGCCCGCATGGTGCGCTACCTGCTGGAGAACAAGGCCGACCCCAACATCCAGGACAAGTCGGGCAAGACCGCCCTGATGCACGCCTGCCTGGAGCGCGCAGGGCCCGACGTGGCTGCGCTGCTGCTGGACAGCGGGGCCGACCCGAGCCTGCAGGACCACGCGGGCTGCTCGGCGCTGGTGCACGCCATCCACGCCGAGGACAGGGACACCCTGCAGGTCCTCCTGAGCGCCTGCCAGGCCCGCGGCAAAGAGGTCATCATCATCACGACGGCCAAGTCCCCATCCGGGCGGCACATGACCAGGCAGTACCTGAACACGCCGCCCAGGCCCGCCTGCGCCTCCCCCTCGGACATAGAGATCAGCACGGCAGCCTCTGGGGATCGGGAGCCCTCCAGGAGCACCGAGGACACCTGGGACCCGGGCTCCCCTGTGGGGAAGCTGAGCCTGGCCCCTGGCGGCCCGAAAGCAGCCCTGGCTGCGGCCTGGGGCAGGAGCCCCCCGTCCCTGAAGCACCAGCACAGAGTGGCCTCGCTGCAGGAGGAGCTGCTGGACGGCACGGCAGAGGAGGAGCCCTGCAGCAGGGCCCCGGCGCTCTCCAAGCGCTTCATGAGCAGGCACCAGAGCATCGACGTGAAGGACTCGGCGCACCTGCTCCGCGCCTGGGAGCAGGCCGACTGCGGGAAGGCGTGCTGTGACGACAGCCCTCACCAGGCGCGCCCCAAGGGCCCCACGGCCCAGGACGCAGACCCCGGCCCGCTGGCCAGCTCGTCCACCCTGGGGAGCGTGGTGCAGAAGCGAGACTCGGGGGCAAATCACTACAGCTCTGACTCCCAACTTTCGAACTTGGACGACAACAAAGCTCTTCAGGGGAAAAAGAAGGTCCTCTCCCCATCTCCTTCGCTGCTGTCGGGGCCCAAGGACACGCCGGAGAGTGCCCCAGCAGGTCCCCTGGGCAGGCGGGGCCACGCGGTCCTGGAGAGGCGAGGGTCCGGCGCCTTCCCTCTGGAGCACGGCCTCCTGCAGACCCGGCCGGGGTTCCTGCCGCCCCTCCATGTGAGTCCCCACCCTCCCAGCTGCGACAGCAGCGCCAGCCCCCGGCTCGGCAGCCTTCTGGCTTGTGGTCAAAGAGTGCTTGTGCCAACCGCCCCTCTCTTCCCTAAGGAATTCAAAAGCAAGAAGATGCTGTTAAGGAGACAGTCCTTACAAACCGAGCAGATTAAGCAATTAGTTAACTTCTGAGAGGGCGAGAAGATGCGGTATCTTCAAACGTCTGCAGCAGGGGGACAGGGAGCGAAGGAAGGCAGCTCGCAGGTGCGTCCTTTAGGTCCCAGCTTTGGTTGGTCCATCACGGACAGCAGGCCGAGGCAGGATGCATTTGTTATCAGGCCCTGTGAACATACAAGTAACACTTAGTTTCTGCTAAGAGAATTCTCTCAAACCAAATGAAAGCTATTTTCAGACAATGACCAATATTGTCAACCTTCATGTGGTCCAAGTTTGTCATTTAAACAAAACTCAGCAAAGAAAGGTCAACCGTGTTGGAGATAATTTTTTAAAATGTCATATTGGCTTAACATTTCATTAGAAAAACAGTATTTTCAGGTCAATTTTTAAACATTTCAAGTCAACAAATAAGACTGTAATTTGCCCTGATGCCAAAAGCATAAAACAAAGCACTTAGAGCCATAGAATATTCTAGCATCAGTAAGCCTAGGCAGCAAAAGATGAACAAATTCTTTACACATACTAACTGCAGGCAGGTAAAGCCTAAAGTTAAACCATCACACTGTGGTCAGAATGCCAAGCGGCTAAAATCCATTCTAAGTTTTGTTATTTGTTTGCTTTGCTTTATTTTTTAAGCACACCTACCTATGTTGTTATTTTCTGGAATTATTCTTCCTCTGTATCTGTTAACTCCTATTATTATATCGGTAAGCTTATTATTACAGGTTTCCAGTAATAAGATAATACAAAAGTTAAAAGGCATTTCTCTTCACTTAAATTATTCTTCCAAAAAGAAACCAATAAATAAAAAGAAGAAAGAAAAAGCACCCCAAACCAAAAAAGTTTGGGATTTGTCACAAATAGAAATTAAATGCTTGCTTCAGTAAAACAACCTGATTATTAGATTAGTTTAGGTTAGCTAAAATTACAAAAGGCAGTAGAAAATCACAAAATAGAGTAAATATTTGGTCAGTATTACAGTACCTCATTTCTGGTAAGTAGTTATTAGAAGTCACACAATAAGGATAACATCCTGAGTGTGACATTCCAGTCATCTGGTATTTTAGGATTTGTAAGTAACTTCTGACAACTTCTATTATAAAATACTGCAAAATGACTGTGTTATCAATATGACTTCGAAGTGTGCTGTTTATGCCAATTACCCTCATTTCAATCTATCAGTGCTAAAACAAAGAATAAATCAAACTACACAAAAGCTGAGTTTCCAAATCTGATGACTGTCATATACAGACTGATTTCTTTGCCTTCTCTAAGTAGAGAAAATCCTAACACTTGCCATGACGCTTTTCTCAGTGATTTGATATAGACAAGTTGCAGCGTACAGAGTAATTAGTTACTTGTGGCTGTTGTTTGTTAAAGTATTCGGAGATTTCCATTTTGTGTTTTGAAGCAAGTAATATTAATTATACTACAATTTTGTTTTATCCAGAGTTAAAAATTGTACTAGATGTCTGTAAATAGCTAAATGCTTTTACTAAGAAAAGTGCTGATAGCCGGGTGTGGTGGTGCACGCCTTTAATCCCAATACTTGTAAGGCTGAGGCAGGAGGATTGCTGTGAGTACAAGGCAAGCCTGGGCTACATAATACAGTTCAAGTCCAGCCTGAACTACACAGTGAGACCCTGTCTCAAAAAAAAAAAAAAAACAAAAAAAGTGCCAAACTTCAGGTTGTAAGGCTATGGTTTGGAAGGATATGTAAATAGCTTTAGTTTATAAACAAAATGGTATCAATAAAGGTTTAAAATATCATGCTAATCATTGCTGGTTTTTATTTACCTCCAAAATACTAATAATACTTTGACATTACTTCAAGAAAAATTGTGCCAGCTGGGAGTTTGGCTCAGTGGCTTAAGCGCCTGTCTGGCAGGCACAAGGTTGTGGGTTTGATCCCTGGTGCCGCAAAAAAAAAAAAGAAAAAAAAAAAGAAAAAATCGTGCCACAGGTTTCTTTGAAGAAATAGAAAACTATTTTCATCCCAACATGGAAAATCAATTTTAGTAGAATTAAAACTTGGAAAGCACTTGAACCTTCTAGAGACCCTAAGAACATTTTAGGGGTCCGAAGCTGCAGCTGGGCGTAGCCATCCTTGGGGTGGAATCTACTGTTGGCACACCAACAGTGATACACAGGTGTGTGTGTTGAACATATTTCAAGTTATATTTTAGTTTCATGTAGAGTAGGATTTAACTTTAAAGGCCTGGTACCATTTTTGGTTACTCAGGAGAGGACTTCCAAGAGCATGGCTCACACTGGTTCCTGGCAGGGGTCCCTCTGTGGCCAACACAGGACCGCCCCAGGTAGGAGACAGGTTTGGCACCGCCCATCCCGGTGACCCTGAGAAGCCGCCAACATCTGTGAGTGTGGTCTTTGTTGGGGACACACTCATTGGGCATCTAGGACCAGAACCTTTGAAAACTTCATATGCTAAAACTACCTTCACTCTGATTAAACACTCACTTTGACTCCCATGTAGTTTGCTTAAAAGAATGAATGAACTGGTCAGTGCAGAGAGAATTACGTTCAGCATGTTTTAAAACATCTGCATTTTCTGATGTTTGCTGTCCTGGGGCCTAGGGCCCTGGAGGGATGGCCTCCTCCCGGAGAACCGGTCTCCAGAGATAGCCCCTCACCCAAGGGGACGCCTCCCACCTGCACACCCAGCTCCCCAGCCCTCCCAGACCACGGTGACAGCCCCTGCTGGGTTGGCAGCTGCTCCCCTCCCAGGACACCAGAGCAGCCCTCTTCCCAAGTCAGCAGTCTCCTGATGGGTTGGCCAGTTATGGTTTATATCTGGACGTCCCCCACCACCTCATAGGCTTAGCGCTGGTGAAAAGGGGTTGGCTCATAGGGGCCTAGCGCTGTCTTGGTGTTGGGAGCTGAGGCCCGGGGGCCTGACCTGGCTCCTGTTTTCCTTCTGCTTCCTGTGCCCCCTGAGGTGAGTCGTTCTCCCTGCCAGACCCTTCCACCATCCCCTCCGCCCTGGAGCAGCCCACTCCGGACTGTAACTCTGAGTCAAAAGGAACTGCTCCTGCTCTAAGCTGTGGGTGTTGGGTATGTGTCCCTTTCCTTCTCTCCTCGTCCCCCTCCTTTCCTTCCATCCTTCTTTCCTTCTCTTCCTAACCTTGCTTCCATCTTTCCTTCTTTCCTAACCTCCTTCCTTCTTCCCTTTCCTTCCGGAGCTAAAAGCACTAAACTCCTTCCTGTCCCCCGCATTCCCCATGTGACCCATTCTTTCTTCTTCTTTAACCCTCCCTCAACCTCCCGAGCCTTCACCCTCTCGCTACTGCCCTCCTTCCAGCCTTTAGCATTCACATGGTCCCCCAGCGGATGTGATCACTTTCCTGACTCTCCGAGGGATGGCCAAGGGCTCCTCTCCAATCAGCACAGCCTGAGGACGTCCTGCCCGGAGACGGGTGTGCAGGTCAGGGCGGAAGTGGGTGCAGAGCTGGGCTCCCGGGCTCACCTCTGTCCGCAAGGCCCCTTCCCATGCAGGAATCGAGTCTCCCAAGGAGGCACAGCTCAGTGGTCCCTCCCTGTGTCCCGTGTGTCCTTCTGCCCCAGCGGCTGGTAGATGTGCAGCCTGGCACTTGCGCTCCTCAGTCTCAGCTGCCCGGGCAGAGCCTGGTGTCGGTGAGCTGCTCCCCTCCCCGCCAGAGTTCCTGCCGGGCCTCTGGGAAACTCCGAGGGTGACCAGTGCCTGGGTCACAGAGTGCGGGGCACGAGGAGGGGAGGGGCGGCAGCAGGGAAGGTGGCAGGTGCGGGGCACAGGAAGCGGGACCCCGAGGATCCTGCCACCTGTGAGGCCTGGCTGCCGGCTCTTTTGGAATCTGGTTACTTATCACCCTCCCGTGTCCTACAGGAGCCTATCTTTAGCCCCACGCTCCTGAGCTTTCCAATGCTCAGCTGCCTTTCTCTAGTTAGTTCATGCGCACCCGGGGACAGGGCTCTAAGCCCACAGCAGTCTCCTGGGGGAGGCTCGCACCTTAACGAGTCAGGTGACTGACGGGCCAGGGGCACTACAGGGAGAAAAAACACAAACAAAAAACAGACCAAGGAACCACTACCCCAGCCCCAACAAATAAGGAAATTAACCAACTGTTCCAAATCACTTTAATACTTTTCCACGAGGTAAGCAAATTGCCTCAGGCTAATTAGCCACTTCGTCACTCCCAGCACAAGGCGCCCCTGCTGCTGAAATGCTCCCCACTGTGAACAATCAAGTCTCCTCAGGGCTGGGCTCGCCGCGCCAGTCCTGGGAAAGCATTTGGAGACTACGGGATCTTAACAAAGCCCCCCGGGTGGTGCTTACCCCTAACATTTACTAACCTGCTCCGCACATCTTTCCAAACACTGGCTGCCCACAGCCACGGCAGGACACCACTGCTCTTTTGGTTTTTTTAGGAAGGAGAGAGAAGGGTGCTATCTATCGTTTAATTTTGGTTTTTTGAGACAGAGTCTTGCTTTGTAGTGCAGCCTGGCTTTGAACTCACTGTGTAGCCCAGGCTGGCCTCAAACTCATGGCGATTCTCCTGCCTCAGCCTCCCAAGTGCTAAGATCACAGGTGCGAGCCACCATGCCTAGCTCATAGTACTTTTTTTTTTTTTACAGCGAGCGATGATACACTTCTAGCTCTTTCTACAGTAGTAAAGTCAGGCTCTTCAGTGTCCGCATTTTTATGCACCCAAGGCCTTAAAGGATTGTTGAAAACTGAGAGTATAATTTACACAGTCAAATGTACAACCCAATGTTTTTCTTTTGCCTACCCACACGTCAAAACCACCAGCCTCAGGACAAGATCCAGAGCGTGTTCCGCAGGGCGGCTTCCGCACTGCCCCTGCGGCTAAGTTTCAGCACCGCACAGCGAGTTCGCTGCATGATTCCACCATGGCTCAGCACTTTTCCTAGTTGATGGAAATTCGGTTGCTTCTAGTTTTCAGGTTAAGCCTACGGCTGCTAAGAACATGTTGTCCCAACCTTTTAATGTGAACGCACGAGCTTTTCCTCCAGTTTGTGAACATCCAGATGGAACAGATGGGTTCCAGGGAGGGGTGCTCTGCTTCTCCCCGGAAGGCGTGGTGGTCACCATAGCATCGGCCTTTCTGCCAGGTGCCCATGGAGGCTGCACTGGGGTTTCCTTTGCCCTTCCTGAGTGAACAGTGCTGCTGCGGTCTGAATTCTTCTGTCCACTTCCACGTCTTCTTTGATGAAGTATTCGTTCAAGTCCTTCCTGATTTTTCATTAGGTTTTGTTTCTTTTTTAAGTTTACAGGTGCCCTTCGCATGTTCTGAATATGAGAACTTTATCAGATGTGTATCGCTGGCATCTTTTGAGAACTTTAAATTTTGGTAAAGCAGCTGGGTGTGGTGACGCACACCTTTAATCCCAGCACTCGGGAGGCTGAGGTAGGAGAAATATTGTGAGTTCGAGGCCGGTTTGGGCTACAACGCGAGCTCAAGACCAGCCTGAGCTACATAGTGCGACCCTGCCTCAAAAAGCTATGGCCGGGAGTTTGGCTCAGTGCTTAAGTGCCTGTCTGGCAGGCATGAAGCTGTGAGTTCAATCCCCGGTGCCTCCAAAAAAAATTTTTTTTTTGGTAAAGTTCATTCATCAATTTTTTCTTATATGGTTAGTACTTTCAAGGTTATAGAAAACCTTAGCCTACTGCAAATTCATGAAAGCCTCTGCTTATTCTTTTCTAAATGCCTTGCAGTTTTAGCTTTCATGTTTAGGCCCTACAATACATCGCGAATTATTTGTATGTGGTGTGAAGTAGAGACCAAGGCTATGTTTTCCCCCCATATGGACAGCTGTTAAAAATTTACTTTTCAATAGAACATGTCTTACAATTCTTAAGTGTTTTTTTCCCTGAGATTTGTTTAAAATACTTTTTAAAAATCTTAGCAAATGATATTCAGCTTATAGATTCCTCAATATAAAAATTCACACCATAATGTTAATATTTAAAAAATGAATATTTAAACCAGGCATGCTGGTGCATGCTTGTAATCCCAGCATTTGAGACTGAGGCAGGAGGATCGCTGTGAGTTCAAGGCCAACCAGGGCTACATACTGCGTTCAAGGCCAGCCTGAGTTACACAGAGACCCTGTCTCAATGAATCAGCCAACCAAACAACATGAATATTTTAAAAATATCATCAACAGTAGAATAAGAGTTAATTTAATCTGCACAAATTTTATTTAAAATTTCATTGAAATACAATTCATTTATTAATTGGAGTCATTTCATGAAAGTAAGGTATAGTCATTATAGAAAACTTACAAGTATTTTTACTAGTTTTAAATTTTTTTTATTTTAAAGGTAGTAAAACAACAGTAACATGAAATAAAACAAAACAGTGATAGCACAGTAGGAAATTTACAATTGTTACTATATTGAATATTGTTATCCTCTAAATATTTGCTCAGACCATTGACCCCAGGCCTGCAAAATCAATCAAACACCACCATGTCAGGTTGCTTCCCTACTGCAGTTACTAACGCCCCAGCCTGTGCTGCGTCTGACTGCTTACAGGGGCGGGGGGCGCGTAACGGCGGCTTCCTCGCTGCTTCTCCCTGTCCGGCAGGGCTGCCGCCATGGGTTTTCTTATTTCTGCCAGATCCCTGAACTCTCTCTCTCCGCGGGCCTCAGGTCTCAGCTCAGATCCTTCCTGTGTCCATGGGACCCATCTCCCTCCTCCTTCTCTTCCTCATGTGGCTGTATTCCAGGGTCCGGACACCAAAACTTGGACACATTCTTTCTCTGCTGCTCACCACTCCACCATTTTCCCGGAAGTCTTTTTTTTAAGAGAGTGGTTAAGTTTATTTGAAAAAGTAAAAGTAAGAAACAACTGGTTCTGTAGAGCAAGCTTGGGCTGCCTTGGGCCTCACTACCCCCTTAATTTTATTTTTATGGCAGTTGTTGAAAGGTTTTTAAAAATAAAATTGCCCTTTGGCCTTTGACACACAGTTACATAAAATACAGTTTTAGGTGTTACCTAACAGAGCGATCGCCACTCAACTCCAGATGAATTTTCAGTGGACAACAAGGCCTCGCGTTGTCGCTGTTGGAGCAATCATCTGCGATCGTGGTACTTGTGCAGCAGGAACTAGCTGTGCCAGCTGACCATGCACCCTGTGACAGGCCCACAGGCATGTCACTACTGTGCGTCCCGGACTCAGTCCTCACAACCAGTCCACAAGTGAATTCCCACCACCACGCCTTGCTGGATAAGCGAGCTGAAGCAGACGGTGTTGAAGATGTCCCCAAGTCCACAGTGAGAAAGGGCTGCAAGGAAGGTCTATCTGAATTGAGAACTGAAGTTCTTCTTCCTACACAAAACCAATTTATTCAATGGGAGAAAAGTGGCGTGTTAACAAAAGGGAAATTTCATACCTCAGGACTTCGATGAAGCAGAGAAGCCTTGGTTAGGCTATGTGGGGCAGGACAAAGGACACTGACCCCCACAGAGGACCAGGCTAGACTCAGCCTCGTAGGCCCTTCTCTGGGCTCCTCTCGGTAAGCTCAGACTGAGGAGGGCCGGTATCTAAAGGAAAGCATGTGATCCACATTTCCTCATTGGATGAACTGAGCATAAACCAATGATCAATTAATTCAGGCCAAAGCAGAGAGGGATTACAAAAACCAAAGCAGGAAATAATTCAGAAGACTCTTCTTAGAGATTAACTGTGATTCCAATGGCTTGTTTAAATTCACGGTTTTGTGGTTCCAAAATGTCATAGAAAACTTGCTTTTTATCAAAATAGTCCCTAATGTAAAGTAAATCTGCAGTGGAATAGTTATCGTCCTTTCCAGTCCAAATGGTCAGGCTGTACCTGTAATCAAACGAAACAGAACTACGTAGTTAAAAGTGGGAGATTGGAAATAACAAGGCACAATCCTCCTGAAGCCAAAAATACTCTCATTTGTCTCTAACCAAAGGTACATGGATAAAAAAGTAACTAGTGATGGTGTGACTATCCTTGCCTATTTCACTGCTTTTTCAACACCAGAGAGACTAGAGACAGAAAATGTCCACAGAGCTGTGGCCTCACTGCCTCACTGCTCTCCAGGAAGGAGTGGCATTCAGAACCCAGAGGGTGGCAGCAGAAATGGTCCGACTTGGGGAAGGAAGTGAAGCCACTGCTCATCGAGGAAGCGCACAGCTGGAGAAGGGCAGCTGGGCCTGGGCTGCCAGTCGCAGGGTCAGAATCTGGAAACTCTCGGTAGAAGAGGCTGCAGAGATGCAGATGTGTGTCAATGACCCTCCCAGCATGTGGTAGCCCTGCTGCCCCTTGTGGCATATTTTGTATGAGACGTGAGAAAGTCAGGAGATGTCACTAAGAACAGAAAACAAAAACAGTTACATCCATTTCTGCAATTAAAGAAACAACACATGCGAGTGTTATGGCCGCATGAATACGCTCAGCGTTGAAGCCCGATTTCCATGCCACAATTCCATGTCTTCTAGTGATCCTACTGCTGCCGCGTGAGTCTCAGAGACACGAAGCTGTGGAACAGGTTCATGCTCCTCACCCGTGTCCCGTGCACCTCCCTGAGGGTGGCCCCCTGCACGTCAGGCATGAACACATGCAGGCAGCCGGTGTGACTCTGCTGGGTTAGGGAATGTGACTCTTGGACCTCCCAGGTGCTGCACCAGGGCAACTAAGGGGGAGGCTCTCTGCATCTGGCCCGGCTCTCCAGGCTCAGAGATGGTATAAAAGCGGCAGTAGGAGGAGGGCAGTGAGCACCTCCTGGGGAAGGTAGGAAGCTATCTGAGCCTCACCCGGCCCACCTGTGATGGACTTCCTGCTTTGGTGGAACTGAAGCAGGCAACTACTCCTACAAATGTGAAGACAGAATAGGAAGACCTCAAGGGACACAAAAAAATCAAGGAAATATGATACTACTGAGAACCCAATCTGGGAGAAATGGGAACCTACACGATGCCTGGCAAAAGGAGCCCTGCAAACTATAAATGATCACAGCAAATGAGATCAGGAAAAGAGTATGTGAACATGTAAGAGAACATAAAGTGAGAAGAAACACATGTCATGAAATAAGAACCAAACAGAAATCTTGGAAATGAATACCATGAATGATATAAAAAATATAATAGAGAGCTTCAACAGCAGATCTAGTCAGGCAGAAGAGAAACTCCTGTGAATTCTAAGACAAGTTATGTGAAATTATTCATTCATAGAAGAAAAGAAAAAAAAAAGACTACGAAGAAAGTGCAGAAAAGGGTTGTCCTGAAGCAAACCGATGTATGCATTATGGATTCCAAGAAAGAGAAGGAAAGTGACAGATCAAATAACGGTGGAAACTTCCAATTTTTTTTTTTTGTTTTTTTTGAGAGATCTAGACATTCAGATTCAGGAAGCACAAAGATCTTCAAATAGGATCAACCCAAATAAGATTACACTGAAACATATGGTAACCAAATTATCAAAAGTCAAAGATAAATACTTTTGAAAGCAGCAAGACAAAAGCCATCTTGTCAATACACGAGAAACTCCATGTGCTACCTGTGAGTCTCTCGAGAGAACCCTGCAGGCCAGTAAAGTGGAATGAGAAACGCACAATGCTGAAAAACAAAGACTGTCAACCAAGACTACTACACCCACAAACTGAATCTCAGAAATGAAGGTAAAGATAGACTCTCTCAGACAAAAAGAAGTGAGGCCATTCATTACCATGTAAGCAGCTGTGTAAGAAGTACTAAAGAGAATTCTTTAAATTGAAATGAAAAGATATTAAATAGTAACATGAAAATGTGAAAATATAAACCTTCCTGGTACAGGTCAGCACACAGTAACATCGGGAACACTGTTACGCAGTAAGGGATGTGTAGACACAACGAAGATGCAGAAAGTTTTTAACACAGATGTTAAAAGTTGGCATTAAAAACATACCTATGAAATAGTGTTAATGTGTGCATGATATGAAAATATACAAACTGCGATTTAAATGAAGTAAAATGTGTGTGTGTGGTCGGAGTAAAAATAACAGTCTTTAATATGTGAATGAAGTTTGCTGTCAGCTTAAAACAGGCTGTTATGGCTGGTAAGTTGTTTTATGTAAGCCTCAAGGTAATCACAAACAAGAAACTTCTAGTAGATTCGCAAAGGATAAAGTCAAGGGAATAAAAGTGTACCACTGTGAACAAAATACAACGAAATCAAATCACACAGCACAGCTACTGGGATTCACAGTGCCGACTCGCTCTGCTTTCCAGTTTGCTGGTAATCGAATGTGTGAATTTTTGTCGTCGCTGCTATTGTTGTTCCACTTATACTTTGGTTATTTTCCAGGTAAAGAAGTGAGACTGGGAACTAAACTTTGGCCAGGTGGCTGCTTGAACCAGAAGGCGTCGTTATGCACAGGTAATGCCAGGCACGGTGGAAGTGTGAAAGGAGGACTGTGCTTGCTGATCAAGACTAAAAAGAAAAGCAACGCCCACATCTTGGCAGAGCAGATACGCTGTCAAGAGTGGGACTGCCCCGCTTCCTGGCTTCGACCAACAGGGTGGTTCCCACTGCTTGCACAGGGCGCACAAAGGTTGAGTAGGTCGTCATTTCAGTCCTGGAATTGCAAGATGCTTATGCTGCCCTGCGGCAGTGGCCACCTCGCAGGAGCGCACATACCGGCGCCCTCTCTGGTCGAAAGGAGCCTGTGTGTGCGGTTGTGCTTACCCTTAACAAGTGTTTACTAAACTCCAGAAATGTGCTAGACAGCTCCCCAAGGCTGAGGGCTCCCTGGGTGTGTGATAAAGACGGCTGCAGGCTTCACACAGGTGCAAAAGCATCAGACGACAAGCGATCACTATCAGGAATAAGATTCCAAAACCAAAGCCCCCACACAGGTAGCTCTCATCTGCAGGCTTCCGGGCAGAATCTCACTCAGATTCCATGCTGTGAACCACTAACGTCAGCCTATGTGACTCAACAGCTCAGGACTTTTGCCCTACTATTAGGAAAAACAAACTCACTATTTCTTCCTATCTCAGAGGGAATAAGCCCCTTTAAGACTATAAAAATGACAATGATTTTAGTGTTTTTCTCAATAGCGTAGTGAGACATAACCACACTGCAGAATTAGAAACTGGACGAAAATGATTCTGTGAGCAATTAAACAGAGCTCTGTGAGCCCGAAGTTCTACCATGACCGTTTGAAAATCATGTTTCTCCTCCTATTCCTCCTTCTCCTTAGTATTAGTATTATTACCATTTTGGGGGGATTCTGGGGATTGAACCCAGGACTTTGCACATGAGAGGCAAGCTGAGCTACACCCCAGCCCTCACCTGACACAACTGGACCTCAGCCTCAGCCCTGCATCCCCACCCACGTGACCACAGTCTAGCGATGCTGTCCTTCTGTTGCCATAGAAACCAAGGCCACCAGTACTGGCTGGATCTCTCCAATGGGGCTGTGAGGATGAACTCTCAAGGGTTCCACAGTTCTCTAAGGGAATTTAACTTTTCAATTTAATTTAAAGCTTTAATTTCAATGATCACTTTTAAAATATTAATATAGTATGCTGTTTGATTTCAGTGCAGCTCTCCAACACTAATGAAAACGAACAAAAGCAAAGGCAGCGTTAATAAAGAAATGTATGTTTGCAGCAGGAGACTGTCTGCAGGGCCACGGGATGCTGTGTGAACGATGGTCCCCAGGGCTGAGGAAATTCATTCTACTGCAGCTGGTCAGGACAGGTCACAGCCATCTGCACTGTGGCTAAGAACCAGGCTAGTACAGTGACAGAACCATCTGGGATTCCTCTTCAAGCATATGACATCCACTGATGCAAATGATTCAGTTCAACTCACTCCTACACTTGGGATTCTCATCTACATAGGCACATGGAATCACACGAAATTTTCTACCCTACAATGTACATTATTCACCTGACAATACTGCCTTAGCATCTCAGTTGAAGCACAATCAATTTCTCCCCTGTTGCATCTTTGCAGGCCACAACTTTACTGGCACTTCCTTTCTGGCCAAACTCAAAATATTTTAAATCATTCTTCTAGGCTCTTTGCTCTTGATTCTCAACATAGATCTGGCTAAAAACCCCCAACAGCAGCCATGCTGTGGTCTCAACATTAGACTGTCTTGAAATTTCTCCTGCAAGATTAACTATTCCACCACCCTTAATCTCAGTCTCAGGCAAAGTTTCTGGATACAAGCAAAATGCAGACAAATTTTCAGCCAAGGTATAACACACATGTTCTGGAGGCCAACAGCTAATGAAGTCCTGCTCCCCAAAAGAAACCTCCTGAGACTGTTCTTTACCAGCAGTAATTCTATCAGCCTTCTGGTCTTCTAAGCTCTGAGTAGAATCTCCCATCAAGTATAGTCTCAGGTATTATAGGACTGTTTTTTTGGCTGACATATCCAAATGTTTCCAAGCACTTCCCACAAGTCAGTTCCAAATGTTCCTGAACCACATGGTCAAGTACAGTCACAGCAACAACCCCACTTCTGGTATCAAATTCTGTCTTAGTTACTTTTTTCATTACTGAGACAAAATAACTGATACTCAAAGTTAAAAGAGGAAAGGCTGATTTTAGCTCACAGCTTGTAGAGGTTTCAGTTCATAGTTGGCTGGCTCCAAGGCAGGGTGGCAGGGCAGAGAGAAGATCGGAGAGAAGAAAGAGTTCATAGGAAGCAGAAAATAACACCAAGTCCAAGTAACCAGCAACAAGCCTTTTTCTGTTCCTTATATTTTTTCCAGGGTCGCACTCACACATTTAATCTTAGTGCTCTGAATCCTAGCATTCCACCATGAATCAATCCCAGCATCACACACTCTGCATTCAGCCACCTCTGAAAAGCTTGGTTTTGGTAGGGAGAGGCATCTTGATACAAACCATAACAGATGACAATGTTTACTGGGCATCTTCAATGTGCAAAAGGTTCTGCGCAGAATCGGGGGGAAGACACAGTGCTGACCCAGTGTGCAGGTTCACCTAGGTGCTGTGACTCATGCACACTGTCAGTCCTTTCCCTCTCTGTCCCTCCCACTGCACATCCTACCTCTCAAATGCACAAGTGCACACCTGCTGTGAGACTAACGCATACCTGTTTGATTGCTTTAGCAGCCAGAGTAACTGGGGACAGGACTGTCTGACCAACACCGCCCGGACAGGGAAGGTCACAGGCTGACTCAATCCACTGCATATAGACTCCATCTCTCTCACCATGGCCCAACTGTACCCTGAAAGGAGAAGGAAGAAACTGAAGTTTCTGATTGGACTCTTGAAAATCAATTAAAAAACTTAATCCCCTATGAATAGGTAAATCTATAGATACAGGGAAATTCACAGACAACTCACAAAAATTTCCATTTGGATTCAGAATGAATTAAAAGGTCACTAAAGGCAAGAAAATAATCTGTGTGGAAAATACAGATTAAAAATCAAATTGGTATAGGCAAAGACTTTAGGAATAAAAGCCAGACTGCACAGGAATTACTGCAAAGAATTCCCATCCTACTGAAAAGCTTTGGCACAGCAAGAGAAACCACCAATGGAGTGAAGAGACTACCCACAATCTGGGAGAAAATGTTTGCCAGCTGTCCCTCAGATAAAGGATTAGTATCGAAAACCTATAAAGAACTTAAAAAAATCAGTCCTCCAAGATTTAAAGACCCAATCCAAAAATGGGCATCTGGCCGGGTGTGGTGGCGCATGCCTTTAATCGGGAAGCACTTGGGAAGCTGAGGTAGGAGAAGCGTTGAGTTTGAGGACAGCTTGGGCTAGAACAGGAGCGCAAGGCCGGTCTGAGCTACATAGTGCAACCCTGCCTCAAAAACCCAGGGCTGGGAATTTGGCTCAGTGGCTTAAGCACCTGCCTGGCAGGCTCAAGGTTCTGAGTCTGAACCCCAGTGCCACAAAAAAACAAAAAAAAAAAAAAAAAAAAAAAAAAAAAAAAGGGCATCGAGATGAACACACACCTCTCAGATGAAATAAATACGTGAAAAAATGTTCAACAGCACTGGCCATTCAAGAGATGCAAATGAAAGTAACACTCAGATTCCACCTCACCCCAGAAAGAATGGCTGGTATTAAGAAGTCAACCAATAACAAATGCTGGAGGGGCTGTGGGCAAAAAGGAGCCCTTCTCCACTGTTGGTGGGAATGTAGGCTGGTGCAACCACTGTGGAAGTCAGTGTGGAGATTCCTCAAAAAACTAGAATTGGAGGTCTCATTTGACCCAGCTATTCCCCTTCTGGGTATCTTCCCGAAAGAACTAAAAACATCCCACCAGTGATATATGTGTACATATGCTCATAGCTGCTCAGTTCATAATAGCTAGATCTTGGAAAAAACCTAAATGCCCACCAACTGAGGAATGGATAAAAAAGATGTGGTATTTCTACATAATGGAATACTACTCAGCTATAAAGAACAATAAACTAGACATTTTCACTCTTAAACGGATGAGTACTAAAAATATACTTCTCAGTGAACTAAATAAGTCACACATATGTACCTATCACATTGTTGCACTGGTGTGATGAACCAAAACAAAATCTATGTATTAAAAAAATTAGTTAAGACAGTTAAAAATTTTTGAGTGAAAAGTAGTTTTCTCAGGGTCATCTTCAGATTTCATTTTTAATGCGAAATGTTTATTTGAAAACAATAGAGCAATCATAACAAAAAAGATAGTCATACAGCAGGTTTCTCTTGATTCATTGAGGCAAAAGTTTTATGCTAATAATTTGTTAGATAATGTTTCATGTCTATATTTTTTATCCTAAATAATTTCTGGGAATATAATAATAAGCAATGTGCTGATGATTGTTACTCTCTTATTGGCTGGTTGTGAAATTGTTTTGTTTTGATTTCTTATTTTCCTTTTGTTTAAAATAAAAAAAATAAAAAAATAAAAAAAGTCTAGGGAGGAGAGAGGGGAAAAGGAAAGAAGGGAAAAGTCAAAAAATGAAAAAAGAAGGAAAAATGGAAAGAAAGCTTTGTAAATGGGGAGGGAGGAGGGACTGAAGGAAGGGCAGGGGAATGGGAAAAAAGAATCCAGTTATATCATGTACATACAAAAATTCTCTATGATGAATGTGATCATTATGTATACCTAAAATGTACCAATAAAATTTGGTTGTAAAAAATAAAAGTTAATGCCCATGATCCTAGCACTTGGCAGGATGATGCAGGAGGATCTCCAGTTCAAGGCTTGTCTGGACTACATAGTGAGGTCCTATCTTAAAAAGTAAGAATGGCAGCAAAAAGCACGCCCTACTGGGGCTGGAGTAGCTCAATGGTTCAGCACAAGCTTAGCAAGCACGAAGCCTTGGGTTCAGTCTCCAGCACATAAAATAGACAAGGTTCTGCTAATTCCTCCAGTGCAAAGACACAAATTTAACATTTTTATTTACATTAAATATTCTGAGGTTTGTCTTTTAGGTACACCTGGGTCATTAGTATCCTTTTTGTTTTATTCAATTATTTACTCATCTGCAGTACTAAAGGGTAAAACCAGGACCTGTGTACTGAGTTACATCTCAATCCTTTTTTTTATTTTTTATTTTGACACAGGATCTCATTAAGTCTCTAAGCTGCCCAGGCTGGGCTTGAACTTGTAATCTTCCTGCTTCAGCCTCCCAGAGTACTGGGATTACAGGTGTGCACCACGTCTGGCCCCAATATTAATTTAGAAACTGAGGCTTTCTATTTATGTTAACTAAATTTTCTCTTCCAAGAAAAGGTAGCTGCTAGATATTTACTAGCTATGTGAAGGATAATTAACTTCAGTGTCCTTTCAGTTAGTCCAAATTACTTACACATTTTACTTAAAGTAGAAGCAACAGTAAAGCTGACTTTATAAACTATGTTGACACATGCAGAAAATAAACTTGCCTATTTGTCAGCTACATCGGAAACAGAATTAAAATCACCCTAAACTCTCGCAGTCCCAGCCAGTCTTGGTCCGCCGGGCGGCAGCCTTCACTACGGCGCCACCCGCTGGCCCTCAGGCGGATGCTGTGGGCGACACCTGGGGCAGGGAGGACTCGACCTGCGTGCGAGGCTTTTTCGAGAATCACGAAAGAGGACAGGCGGGCCACAGGTGACGGGGAGAGGGATCCCTCTGGAAACGAAGGGGACCGGAAGCGCGAGGCTAAGGTCTGCGCGTGCAGCGACGGCCCCAGGCATGCACGCACTGTGGACCACAAACTCGGACTGAGAAGAAAATTAAGCAGGCGTTCACGGAGAATGAGTAAAAAGTGAATGCCTGACCCCACAGGGTGAAAGCTGGCACCCGCTGCCCCTGGACGCCTGTCCAGTCGGCCATCACCACCCCGGGGAGGGAGGTCGGGCGCGGCTGCCTGACCTCTGGCCGCTGACCCTGAAGTGGCTGTCAGGGCCGTGTGCGGCGGCAGAGGGAAGGGCGAGGGGTCAGCAGTGGCGCCCACCGCAGGGACAGGACTGGAAGGAGGGGCCCGATCCCGCTGCTCGCTCTCCTGTGTGGTCAGAGAGGGTCCGCTGAGAAACCCCTCTCTGTCCTCTGACCCAGGGAGAGAAAGCCAGCGGAATGGGGCGAGCTCAGAGAGACCAGCTCTGGACGGGTCAGGGCCATCTGTCCTCCCAGACATTCCCGCAGAGGCTGGGGATGGAGGTCACCACGAGCGCTGTCCACCTGAGCTGATGGGGGAGGCCAGGCACACACAGGCAGACACTGCGAGGGGGGGATGTGCTTTGGCTTCGTGTCAGGATGTTATTTTTATAACTGGAGGCTATTTTTTTTTGTACGGAGATCGAACTCACGACCTCGCGCGTGCTAGGCAGGCGCTTACACTGAGCTACATCCCCGCCACTGGAGGCTGTTTTAACCTGACCAACGACGGAGTCGCGGTTAGAACTCACCTTCACGGGCTTTCTCGGGATGCCAGCCCGTCGTCCAGCCCAGAGACAGCGTCACCGCCGGGAAGAAGGACGTCACAGTGTCTATAAAGCGCTTCGCGTCCACGACATCGCTGCTTCCCCCGGGTCCCGGGAGCACGTCGGCATTAATCCACACGGGACGCCGCAGGCGGCCTCTCACCGCGTCCAGGAGGCCCATGGCGGGCTCCACCGCTGCCAGGCTGGGGCACAGTGCGTGGTCAGGGACGGGTACGACGCGAGTCTTAATGGCTTACAGTTCTCAAATTCGTCACACAAATAAAATGCAGCAGTGCCCGAGCTCAGTGAAATCCGGGATCCCACAGCACCAGGAGGCAGAGCTAACCTGTTCCATATCTCAAAATTCGGCTGCACGCTTCCTACTCGGGAAAAGGCTTCTGGGCTCTGTAGGGCAAATGATGCCACGCCGTGGGGACCAGGCAGCGGTCTCCATCTCGAAGTCCGCATCAGGGTCACCGCGTGTGGGACAGTTTGGAAGAGACACACACACCCACTCCTCAGAGTGTGCAGGGAGGACCATGAACCAAGCCCCTCCTGGCCTTCGTGGTCACCCCCAGGGAGTCCCTGGTGCCCACGTCCTCGGCTCTGATGTGGCCACAACCCAGCAGGAAAGAGACCCTCTTCCCCTTCGGGTATCTGTGGGGCAGTCTGCAGGCATGAATGCATTTCTAAAAATGACTGCAAAGCATAAAATGGTGCGCCCTTAAAGCATTCATAAATTCCACTTTTCCTTTTATTGTAAGCTCTGTTTCTGGAAAGTGGAGGACATTTAGTTATTTAAAGTTGAAAAGCAGCTGTAGTTTCCTTTTCTTTCCTTTTTTATATGCTAGCTATAGCTGCAGACATCTGAACGAGGTTTTATTCAGCCTACATCGATTTTACTTTTTAAACAACTATCCCCAAATGCTGAGGGCCAGCTGGACGCGGTACAGAGTGGGCAGTGATTAATATTAATAAACTGGCACAAAAATAAACTGAGAGTCTGACCTCGGCCTACGTGACTTGGGCCGAGACCCCTGGCTGGCTTAAGGACAGGTTAACGCTTCAGCCAACGGCCAGAGCCGAGGCCAGGAAACAGCCTGCCAAGCCCGGGCGCCTCAAACAAGGTAACACGGCAGCTGCGGACTGGATTCGTGCAAATCCCATCCAGCTCAGCAGTTGCCGTGAGCAGTCAGGTTAGCACTGAACTCTGATCTGCTCCTGTGCGCTTTTCTAAAAATGCGTCAGTCCTCAGTACCTGACCCTTTACCGCATCAGTGGTTCACCCTTGCTTCTTTCTGAGGCCCCCTGCACACCCCCCAGTAAAGGCCAGGGACACCGTGCCTAGCCTGCCATCGGGCTATGACCATCCTGGTGCCCCTTGTAAGTAAAAAATGTATCTCGTCTGTGTTTTATTCTGTCTCTGTACCCCTGAGCAGGAGATCGGTCCTAGGCCGGGGCCCCAATACCCCAACTCTAAGGGTCAGCCTTCCTACTTATAATTCTGTCTTCTGAAGTTCTAAGACGAGAACTTCTCTCCTTTAGAAGTGCTCATAACTGAGACCATCAAGCCGCAGGAGGGCGGGAGGACGTGGGACCCTCTCCTGCCCCGACGCAGGCCCAGTGTGGAGGACGAAGCCCTGGCACTGGACCTGCTCGCTCTGACCCAGATGCTGTCACTTCTGTCTCAGATGCTTCTGGACTGGTGCTGTATCAAAGCCAGGCTAGAAGCACAACTGTGAAACTCATGTGGCACTGTGCACCCACTCCTGCCCACCCCTGCACTCACAGGGAGCCCACGGCACCTGGCCTGTCATCTCAGTCCTACAGGACTCAGTCCTGCTGCCAAAGCCTCACACTCGCTTTGAGGCAACTCAATTTGAAAATACGATTCAGAGATGGGGCAGGGGACCCCCACCCTGGAGTTTGGTGCAGTGCTGCCCATGGGCTCCTGGTGAGGTTTCCTGGAGTCACGAGCTATGCCCGGCTTCAGTGTAAGTTTTACACTGCCAAATGGGAGAAAAGCAAGCTTTCCTGGGATGGCCGCAGTGACACGAACGACATCTCACCTTGCTCTTCATTATTAATGCTGCAAAACAGCCAGGACACTCTGGCTACCAGAGGCAAAGAGCTCTGTGGGTCCTTAGTTCATTCTGGAAACACCTTAATTCACAATACTTTGCTTTTTTGTCTTTTCGAGACAGGGTCTCGCTAGGCAGTTCAGGCTGGCTTTGAGCTCACTTTGTAGCCCACACTGGTCTCTAACTCATAGGAATTCTCCTGCCTCAGCCTCCTGAGTGCTGGGATTACAGGTGTGCGCCACCACGCCTGGCTAATAAGAATCCTTTTCTGATCCGGATGAAGTACACCATTGGCACTCAGGCATGGCTGATGTGGCCACTGGCTCCCCGGCCAGTCCCTCTCTAACTGGGCAGCTGCGTGTGCGCTTACCTCTTAAAGTCCAGCTTGATGCCTTTGCCGCTGGGCATGAGCGCGGCCAGCCAGGCCTGCAGCGTGTTGTCGCTGTGGGTGTCCGGGGGATGCGCCATGACTGGCTGGCTGTGCTCCGAGCCGGCGCCCGGGAGCAGCACGTCCGCCTCCACCATGTGAGCAGCACCTGGTGGAGGAAAGAGCCCGGGTTCACGCTGAGGACCCGGCGGAGGTGCAGGAGGCCCTGCACGGCCCTGGTGAGCACGGGAAAGGGAAGGAAGAAAACAACACTTCCGAGCAGCGCCCATGCGGCCCGCCGCCCGGCCAGCCCTGTCCTGGGCGTGTTCCTCGCAGATGGGCAGACAGCTGCCAAAGCTCTCCATGGCCCCGGCCACGGGGTTCCGAAGCTCCGTGCCCAGTGCCTTGCGCAGTGAGCACAGCAAGGGAGGCTTGGGGAGTCTCTGGGGAAGCTTTTCAGTAATAAAGCGCTGTATTTTCATCTCCTCCGTCCTTCATTTAGAAGTGACCGCTATCAATCGCTGACATTTGATAGTCCATGCTAAAACAGCATCTGTTTCATCTCAGGTTTCGCTACCGCATGAGCGCAGACAGCTCCCTGGGCGCCTGGGGGGCTCAGAGACAGAGGCGGCGTGGCTCTCCTGCCTCCCTCTCCTGCACCGGGCTGTCAGTGACGCGCTCTGACCAGCAGAGAGCAATGCAGACAAAATGGGCTCAAAGTCCCTAGAACTCAGGCCTCCTCTGCTCCCAGCCGTCACATGAGGCAGCTGAAGACCGGCAGGAGCCAGAGGGAGGAGCAGGGAGATGCCCTCCCCCCTGCCATGGGGGGCAATGAGGGCAGCAAGGGGCACCCAAGTCTGCCTCACACCTCAAGCGACTGCAGAAAGAGCCACCGAACCCCCAGGATCACCAGAAATGATGAAGCACCCAGCTTTCGCGGCCTGGTCCACTGCGACAGACCGCAGCGATGGCTGTCCAGGAGTGGTGCGTTGCCATAACAACCCCAAAGGGGAGGAAGCGAGTGGGCAGGAGACATCAAGGAATCAGAAGAACAGTTCCCATTCTTCTACGCAAAGCTGCGGTCACAATAAATCTGCTCCGTGTTGACCGTCACTTCCGTGACCCCGCTGACCCTGTGGCACGTGGCACCTGGCTGAGATAGACAGGGCAGCTCATGAAGCTGGAGACCTGCTACAGAGATGTCGGAGAGGAAATGTCAGACACGCCAAATGGCTGCCCTGACCCGCCTGTGATAAAGAGTGAGAGGGGAAGACCAAGCCGAATCCCTGTCCAAGCCGCGTGCAGAGGGAATCTTTTCACTGCAGGCCTCAGGACTTCACTCCCCATTACCTGGCCTTTACACTTCAACCTGAGTGTGGCGGGGACACACATCCCACCCACTGCACCCCAGTCAGATATGGCTTCGGCGTCAACCCCGGGCCAAGGTGTGACTGCGAAACCCCTGCTGAGACCTCGGCCAGGTGGTGCCCCACGTGGCGGCGCACAGCCGGCTGCAAGGAATTCTAGCATAGTAAGGGTGCTGCCGCCCCCCCGACGTGCAGACTAAGGCACAGAGAAGAAAGGCACCTCAGCGACCTCTGGGGTCTCCCTTTACTGGAGGAGTTATCTATAGTTTCAGGTCCAGAAAAGCCTATTACATTTTTATGGGGGACAAATCTGCTTTGACTCCAAAAGAACAGAAATAGCTCAAAAGGCAAAGCGGTCTGTGGGCTCCCAAATTCCCCAGTAGGAAGCAGTCTGGGAAAGCAAAGAGGAGTTACTTCCTAAGAAATGCACGAAGAGGCATCCCCTCTTGCAGGGAAGACAAATCTGAACCAATCCACACATACTGGGATGACTGTTAATACAAGAGAGCACAGTAACAAGTGCAGGCAGAGACACGGTAAAATCAGAACCCGCGTCCATACCACAAGTGGGGATACAAGAGGGAAATATGGCGATTTCTTAAAACGTTAAACAAAATTACCACGACCCAGCGATTTCGCTCACCATAGAACGCAGGAGTACACGAAAGCTCCTGGCAGCTGCCTGCCGGTAGCAAAGGAATGGAAACACCACCGGTGTGCACCCATGGACAGAGGCGCAGGCGCGGCGTGGCACCCCCGGATGAGGAAAGGATGCTGCTGTGGAAAACGAGTGGAGTAAGGCTGGGCTGCCGCTCGAGGCGGAGCACTTGCCTAGCGTTTGTGAGGCCCTGGGTTCCAGCCCCAGTCATGGGAACAACAACAACAACAACAAGAAAAAATAGCCACGGAGTGAAGATGTGGGTCAGAACATCAGTGAACCTTAAAAGCACGCTAAGTACGAGAATCCAGGCACAGAAGGCCACACAGGGAGGAAAAGCACAAGGGGCCACCCTGAATTCTGACGCTGGGCCAGGAACCTGAGAAGTGGTGCTTTTTAAAGCAGTGGTGACTCAGCTGTTACTGAGGGACGCGTCAGAGGTCACCCCAGACACCGTGTCCGGCTGGAAGTCAGCAGGGCGGGTCTGACTCACTCCTCAGCGCCTCCTCCATCTGTGCCTTGTGATTGGCTCCGTGGTACCAGGTGATCTCTGCGCCATCCTCTGTTGCGATCTGACCATTCCTTAGAAAATAGTCCAGGATATTTTCACTCCAGCATCCTGCAATAAATAACAGGAGCCACATGAAAAAGAGTATTGTTTCTTAGGGGGTAAATGCTTTAAATGAAACTTTCATGGTGTATATTTAGGACAAACAGCAAGACAGGACGAGACATACATTGACACAAAGGAGGCAACCTAACAGACGCCACCACACACGGCAGCTGTGGCTTACACTTTTGTGGCTCTCGGGTTGTGTGCTGATACTAGTGTGGCTGCTCCCACACACTGCCGTGGTCCACACCTCCTGGCCCTCACCGGGGCAACCACCGTTTTCTTCCCTGTCCTGCACACTTGATTTCTTTTAGAGTGCAAATATTAAATGAGGTCATGCATTTTGTTTTGTGTCTTTCTAATTTCGCTCCGTGTAATGATGTCCTCCAGGCTCATCCAGGTGTGGCTCAAGACAAGGTCTCATTCTTTTCAGGAATGAATAATAATCCAGCGTGTGTGTATGTGTGTGTGCACGTCTGTGTCTGTGTCCAAATCTTTTTCCATTTGTCCATCAAGGCTCTTCTAGTAGGTGGTGTCCACGCCTTAGCTACTGTGAGTAACGTAATGTTCACAGTTTACGAGGCAGTGGTTTCTTTTGGGTGAATACTGGAAAGAGAGATTGTTGGATTGTGCAGGGATTAATAAAAAGGGTTGAGGATGCATAGAAGGAGAATAGCAAAGTAATTGGACTTGGAAAAATACAAGATTGAAAAAACAGAAAATACATACTGGCTATCAGAAACTGCCAACAGAACATTAAGGAGCCAGGTGTGGTGGCACACGCCTGTAATCTCAGCACTTGAGAGGCTGAGGCAGGAGGCTGACTGTGAGTTTGAGGGCAGCCTTGGTTACAGAGTGAGATATTGTCTCAAAAATAAATAAATAAATAAAGCAAGCTAACGTTTGCACAAGTCTGTGAATATACCGCAAACTGAATTGCACGATATACAAATTATATGGCAATAAATATTATGCAAAACATTCTAAATGTCTACCACTTAAATCCCACTTCTATGAAATGGCCTCTAAAAAAAGATACGCTTATATTGGGGAAATTACACATTTCATACATGAACATTTATTGCAGTAGCTTGTCATAGTGAAAATCTAAACGTTCACCAAAAATAGTCACTAAGTTATGGTTTATTATTGCACAGTGGAACATTATGCAACCCTTAAAAAGAATAAGGTAACTGTGTATACTGATACAATCTTAAACACGTTAAATGAAAAAAATGAAAAGCAAAGAACAATAATGGAATAGTAGTAAAAATAACAGCAAAAAGCCGCTGCCACTAATCCTTGGAACCCATCTATGTGTCGCTTCGCAAAGAGTGCTGCTAACTGGATGGGCCGGAGATGAGCGACAGCTCCGCGTTCCTGTGTGGGCCACGTCTGTCCGCAAAGTCTAGGTGCGAAGGCGGAGGCAGGAGGCAGAGTCGAGGCGGCTCGGCGAGGGCCAGGCACCTCGGGGCCTCGGGAACCGGCTCCGCGGAGCCGTGCAGGCAGCGGCCGCGGCCTCGGCATCAGGCCCAGCCGGAGGCGGGGAGGCCCTCCCGGTCCATCCCGTCGGGCCTTGGAAGTAAGTCCGAGAACGTGTTTTTCACTTCTGCATGACACAAAACAGTCCAAAGAGCGCCTGCGACGGAGGCCTATGGGAAGGCGCAGGATGGTCAGAGCCGCGCCGATCGGAATCACCTCAGTCCCAGGGAGCGCGAGGCTCCTGAGGCGCGGGAGTCCCCGCCCGGAGCGCGCCGCAGACCCCGGCGCCGCGGAGCTGAGGCCGGCGACCCCGCAGGCGGCGCCCCAGGGCGCGTCGGCCCGGACCTCTCAGGCGACAGGCCCGCGGCTCCGGTCACGCCCGCCCTCCGGCCTCGGCTCATTTCGGACGGCACTAGTGGCTCGGAGCCCGCGCCGCGCAGAGCAGGGGACGCACTTACCTTGGTCCGCCGCGGGCGCTGCCATGGTGATGACGCCCACCAACTGCGCAGGCGCGGGTCCGTGGGCGTGGGAACCCGACTCCACCTACGCCAGACTGCGGGGCCCGGATCCCGGGGTTCCTACGCACCAAAGCGATACCGGACCCAAACAGTGAGGAGTCCGGTCGGAAGGAGGAACACGTTGTACGCGCACGCGCAATGGCCGCCGTCCCTGCGCCGCGAGCCGCTCCTGGGAAAGGTCAGAAAACCGGAAGCGCTTCCTGAGCGCTGTGTTGTGAAGGTGGGCTACAGCAATGTGGGATACATTTTCTTTTTATGTTTAGTGACATCCTTAAAAGACATGGAATTAGGTGGGCGTGGTGGAGCATGCCTTTAATCCCAGCACTCGGGAGGCTGAGGCAGGAGGATCATTGTGAGATCGAGACCAGCCTGGACTACAAAGTGAGTTCAAGGCCAGCCTGAACTGCATAGTGAGACTCTGTCTCAAAAAATAGGGCCGGGGATTTAGCTCAGCGGGGTAAGTGCCTGCCGGGCAGGGGTGAGGCCGTGAGTTTGATCCCCAGTACCAAAAAACCCTCGTTTCTGGTTATCCTTGTAGTTGTACTTCTGGAAAATGTACTGTTTCACCTTCATTTCTGACGGATTTGTTTGCTGAATAAACGACTCCGTGTTGACAGTCTTTTTGAGCACCTTATAAATGTTCCATCATATTTGGCCTTCTTGGTTTCTGATGAGAAATCTGCCTACATTCAAATCTTTGTGTCCTGTTGAGCTGAAGCTGGAAATTGACCACACTTGTGGGGGCTACACAACTCCCATAAGCGAACAAAGACTGCCAGAGGCAAGCCACATAAACAAGCTAATCCAATCTCAAAAACAGCAAGCCTTAGGTTGCCATACATACAGATTACTAGGCAATGAGCTGTCACCAGGAACCTGGCCAAGATCCCCAATCTCCCAAACGAGTGTATGGTGAAGGGTTAAATAAATGAGACAGGTGGTATAATTTTAGGGCTCCAGGAGGATCAAAACTCTCTAACAGAGTCTGAGACGCTAGGGGCTAAGACAAGGAATGTCTCTGGGTGGCCTGTATTTATTAGTTTTCACACAAGGGAGAGGTTAGCGTAGAAAATGCAGGAAAATGAGCAGGACCTTGGGAGTGGTTCAAGGACTTTTCCAAGTAACAGATCATGTTAATTTAGGAGAAGTACCTTAGGAGAAAGTCTCCAGGTTGCATTCCTCTACAGGAGTGAAATGCCTGCAGCTACAGTCTTTAGTTAATTGGGCCAGGTATCCTCAGCTGTGACCTTATCTTGCCCTTTGAGGCGTCTGTTTGTTCTCGGGCTGGCCATACCCTGGCCATGCCCCAGCCCTGCACGTGTGTTCAATTTCCAGCTTCAATGGCTCCCAACAGGGTGTCACATGACATTAAGTTGCTGATTGTCTATAATAAATATAGACTGCTTTGGTTGAGCAGTTCCTTTCCTCCCAGACCTAGAGAGGACTCCACCTGACCTCAGCTTTGGTCGCTTTTATTTTCCCATCCTCTTGCTGTCCTCTCCCACCCCCAGAAAATCTCGAGCTGCAGTCAGATGCTACATATGGTGCCTGAACAGTGACCCACGTAAGAAGAAATAGTGAGTGAGGGGCACTTCTCATTTTTTGCACAAATTAGGGGCGAAGTAGATAGCATCAGTATTCGTCACAAGAGTGTATTGATATTGACATCATCAGGTGTTAAACTTGGGGCATAGGAACAGGCTTACTAGGGTCAAAGAGAAAAATGGGCTCATGAGAAATAACAGGGAGAGAGTGGGTTGATTTTTATCAGATATTAATCATGGTAATGTAGGTGAATGACCTCAGGGGAATGAAACTCCCAGCCTACTATATGTCCAGCTCGAGTTCGTGTTCTCTGAAATCAAAGAATGAATTTTAGGAACAATGGAGTTTAAGAGCAGAATATATTTATTGAAAGAAAGCTTCTGTCTGAGGGACTGAAGGGGTCCCGAGTGGGTTGCCAAAGACTGTCATTTCTAGGGACTTTATATATAGAGTAAAATCACGAGTTTAGGTGGGTCCAAGGTGGGGAAAAATGGGAACCTGCAAGGTGGGCATAAGGTGGGACGTAACCATGGTTAACCAATAAGATTAATTGCTCAGGTAGAATTGATTAAATCAAGGACGAATGGGGAAGCGAGTCACGTAGTAAGCAGCAGGGGTGGGGGGATGGGGGGTGATGCTTGACAATAATGACTCTTCCTGTAAAAGGGTGGGATGCTGACTCCTGACTTCCTCAGGGTGATGGAGAACTATTTAGAATATCAATCCTTAGGATATGGGTGCATTTGTTTTGCCTTCTGTCTTGATATCTGGCCCACAGCAAGAGGTATGTGTCTCTTCCAAGGTCACTAAGACATCTGATTCTCTGTGCTGGTTTCCTTGAGGGCCTAGCCCTGTCTGACTGCCTATAATATTTCTAACTAACTCAGTTGCCTGTAACAATGGGGCAAACATTTTCAAGAACCACAAATGTCCCGGTGCCGCAAAGAAAAAAAAAAAAAAAAAAAGAACCACAAATGTATACAGAAATGCTTGTTGTATTATTGATTCCTGTATTTACCTTTTGGTTGTGGACCTGGATCAGGGAGTATCTCCATGATTGTATGCCTATTGAGACGGCACAGCTTGCTAAATTTGTGGAGTTTGTTTCTTTTCAGAAGAAGGAACCATACATTCACATACTTGGGAAGAGGTGGACAGCAGTTTAGGGCAAGGCTAGGAAAAAGCAAACCAGCACAAGTCTTGTCTGGACCTCTACAGACCTCTAGGTGGTTAACAGAGAGAAACTGCTGCTTTCTGCTCTTCTCACCACTTCCTACAGGCCTCCAAGCTGGGGAGGGAACCAAAGAGCTCCTTGGAGCCTGGAGCTTGGCCCATACAAGGGAGGTGGGAGAAACAGTGTTGCTTGTTTCAGCTGCAAGGGTGAAATATTATGGTTCTAATGTAATTTAAGGTCGATAGACTTAAAAGTGGTCTTTAAGGATTGTTAAACTTATTATGATGTTCAAGTTGTAAAATGATAAAAAATAAGCATGTCTTTGTATCTAAAAACTGATTGTAAAAAAATGTGTCTAGTTGCCAAGTTGACAAGCAAGGGATTGGAATGGTTGATACATTGTGTCAACTTCAATTTAGAAGCTTGACTGAGTGACTCAGTGGGGGTGGGGTGTCCTCACTTTGTACACATCCAACATCCAGTGTAGGAGGAGGGCTGGAAGATGGTGTATATACTGCACTCATCCTGGACAGGGCACCCTGCTTACAATGTAGGGGAGAAAAAGAGGCTTACAATTCCCCTCCTTTGCTCTTCATACTTTTGCTGCCTTACTGTTACTCCCTCAGATACTGTTCAACAGGTTTCTGCCTCCCGTGTCACCTTCGATCAAAATGTTTCTGCCTTACCCAAACAGTTCCATTTAATACAGGAACAGGCTTGACAAATTGTTAAACAGTGTTCCTCATACCTAATGCATCTTCCCTCACCCCCTGTCTTGGTTACTTTTTACTTGTTGCTGAGACAAAACACCTGACACACAAAATTAGGGAAGGAAAGGTTTATTTAGCTTACAGTTTTTGGAGGTTTCAGTCCACAATCAGCTGGCTCCAAGGCAGGGTGGCATGGCACGGGGACAGCACTTCAAAGCAGCAGCCAAACAAAAGCAGCCAAAGTAAAAAGGGGCAAGAG